>JAXGGA010002096.1:0-131381 GCA_038373865.1 Uloborus plumipes | reverse complement strand
TGGACGTTGTCAAATCCTCCCCATTTTGACCCATACTTTGTACTGTAGCAGCTACTGTCAAAGTGGCTTTCTGTCACTTATATTGTGCCCTGTCTAGAGTGGATACTAGGTGTTTTAGCCGAATAAACTCATACACCTCAAACAACCGAAAAGAAAGCAGAAATCACAGCCCGAGATTGCAGCTGCATTTTCTACCCAAACTCAGGTAAGAGATGATGCAGCTTTAGATCGGGGGGGGGGGGGGGAGGGTCATTACAGCTCACTTTGAGCTATTATTTTATTGACTAATTACTTAGTAGAGTAAACTAACATTTTAAATTGTTCCATTTTTTATGAAGAACAATATTATTTCGGGTAATGAAGTTATGTACTCCAACTCTCGAAATTGCTAATTTTCAATAGAATTCGATCGCGTTGCGCGACCTCTAAATATTATTCAATTGAGCAAAAATTTTACATACATCACATTCATAAATAGAGTAAAAAAAACTGCTGGGTAAGACCAAAGAAATTCAAAAAAAAATTTTTTTTGAATCACCCTAATATATATATATATATATATATATATATATATATATATATATATATATATATATATATACACTGAAGTGACAAAAGTCATGGGATAGCAATATGCAAATTTTCAGATGGCAGTAGCATCGCATAGAACAGGTATAAATGCGCAGTGCTTTTACAGAGCTTTCATTTCTGTTCAAGTTATTCATGTGAAGAGGTTTTAACGTGATGATGACCGCACGACGTGAATTAACAGACTTTGAACGCGGAATGTTAGTTGGAGCTAGACGCATGGGTCATGCCATTTCGGAAATCGTTAGAGAATTCAACATTCCCAGATCCACTGTGTCAAGAGTGTGCCGAGAGTATGAAATTTCAGGCATAAGATCCCACCATGGACAGCGCAGTGGTCGACCGCCTGCACTTAAAGATCGAGACCGGCGACGTCTGCAAAGAGTCGTAAATTCTAACAGACAAGCAACACTGCGTCAAATCACCGTAGAAATCAATGTGGGACGTACAATGGACGTGTCTGCTAGAACTGTGCGGAGAAATTTGGATTTCTTGGGCTATTCCAGCAGAAGACCGACTCGAGTGCCTTTACTGACAGAACGACATCGCTTGCAGCGACTCTCGTGGGCACGTGAGCATATCGGTTGGTCCCTAGATGAATGGAAAACCGTGGCCTGGTCCGATGAGTCACGATTTCAGCTGGTAAGAGCCGATGGTAGGGTTCGAGTGTGGCGCAGACCCCACGAAGCCATGGACCCAAACTGTCAGCAAGGTACTGTTCAAGCTGGTGGTGGCTCCGTAATGGTGTGGGCTGTTTTTTCATGGCATGGACTTGGTCCTCTAGTGCGACTGGACCGAACATTGACTGGAAATGCTTATGTGCAGCTACTTGGAGATCACTTGCAGCCATTCATGGACTTCATGTACCCAAACAACGATGGGATTTTTATGGATGACAATGCGCCATGTCACCGGGCCACAACTGTTCGCAATTGGTTTGAAGAAAATTCTGGACAATTCCAACGAATGATTTGGCCACCTAGATCGCCCGACATGAATCCCATTGAGCATTTATGGGACACCATCGAGAGGTCTGTTCGTGCCCAAAATCCTGCCCCATCAACGCTTTCACAATTATGGACGTCTATCGAGACAGCATGGCTCAATATTCCTGCAGAAGACTTCCAACGACTTGTTGAGTCCATGCCACGTCGAGTTGTTGCACTTCGCCGGGCAAAAGGAGGGCCGACACGATATTAAGAGGTATCCCATGACTTTTGTCACTTCAGTGTATATATATATATATATATATTAGGGTGGGCCGAAAAAACACTTTTTTTTATTCCGAATTTGTAATAGCGCGGAAAAGTTGCGAATTATGAAGATAAAAAGAAGGAAAAATAAATTATCGAAATCGGTTGATATCTTCCGATCGCGCATAAGGCCTAAAGTTTGACAAAAAATGAAAAAACTTCGTTTTCGTGATTTTTTTTTTTTTAATTTTTGAATTGGATGTTTACGTAATATAATAGCGCGGAAAAGTTGCGAATTAAGGAGACAAAAAGAAGGAAAAAAACTTATCGAAATCCATTGATATCTTCCGATCGCGCATAAGGCCTAAAATTTGACAAAATATGAAAAAAACTTCATTTTTTTTGAAAAAATTTTAATGAGATGTTTTCATAATTTTTTCGCGCGGAAAAGTTGATATTTATGAAGACAAAAAAGGGATAAAAAAGAGGAAAAAAAATTATCGAAATCGATTAATATCTTCCGGTCGTGCCTAGGGCCTAAACTTTGACAAAATATGAAAAAACATCATTTTTGCGATTTTCTGTTTAATTTTTTGAATTAGATGTTTTCGTAATGCAATAGTTGTAACGTTTGCTAATATAGCCTTAAAATATTGTGTTTTGATTTGGTTTTGGTCAGTTAATTTCTTCCGGTCGCGCATTAACCCCAAAATTACCCAAAATAATAAAAAAAGGTACATTTTTGCATTTTTACATTTTAACTATTCTTTTAAACTTGCTTAGACCATTTTCGAAAAAAGAGGATCCGATTCCGCTAAAACAAAAGGGCTTTGAAAACATAGAGAAGCTTTCGCAAGAGACACTTGCTACTGCCTATACTGATGGTTCTTCAGATAAATACCTCAATGGAGGAGGAGCAGGCATCCTTTTTACTCTTCCAAGCGGTGAAAAATTCAACCTTAAAGTAAATACAAGCTTTATTTCCTCTAATTTCACCAGCGAACTTGTGGCGATCAAGGAAGCTATGACTCATTTCCTAAATAATTCTCAAGCTATGGATCTTGCTGAGGGACTGGTTGTCTTTTCGGACTCTAAATCAGCTCTTGAGGCTATCCGAAATGGATAAACTAACATCACCACCACTATAAACAACTTGCTCGATCAGATGCACCGCAAAGGGAAATCTTGCGTGTTGCAGTGGATACCCGCACATGTGGGTATCGAGGGAAATGAGTGTGCGGACGCCAGGGCCGCCGCTACCAGCGATGGGGCCCGGTACCTATTTTAATGCCGGGCCCCCCATGCACCCCCCCCCCCAATTGCATATTTCCATGCCATCGTTTCAGCACATTTGCAATTGTAAAAAAAAAAGGAGAAAAAAGAAATTTCGGAAAAACTTTTTTGTTTTTAGTTACGAAAGTGTGCATCTGATTTTATTTTCACGTTTTTTGTATCGCCAGATGATTTTAAAAAGCGGTACATTTTCCTTTGCGGGGGGGAAGCGTGTTTCATTCATTAGTGTTTGTACTAGAAATTGTTTCATATTGAGAATCGGCAATGGAAAGCGAGATTTTTTTTTTTTTTTTGATGAAATTATTGACACTATTACTGGAAAAACATGTTCATAACCTTACGGGCCCCCCAAAGCTCCGGGCCCGGGTACTAGAGGTCCAGTGTTCCCCCCCAAACGGCGGCCCTGGCGGACGCCCTGGCCAAAGAGGCACGTAGTCTTGACCAACCTCTCTCCACCATCACACTTACAGATGCGAATGCAGTGGCAAGATGCAGAATTTTAAACCAGGCCTTAAAGAAACCATTGATAACCGACTTCGACGTTCCTAGAAATATTACAACCACAATCGTCCGTCTCAGAACAGGACATTATAAAGGAATGAAAATGCTTCCTGACGGGACAAGGACTTATCCTTGCTGCAGGAACTGCCCAGAGACCCAACTCACACCAAGACACATCTTCGAATGCCTAAGCATTACTGCAACGATCTTGAAACTGCCATCAAACAAGCCGTCCACTGGCAAGGACATCATTAGGTGCTGTACTCAAGGAAGGTTCAATTTGGCACTAGAAACTAATAATGGTGTCTTCGCCAGCAGGCAGTTAGTTTGATGGCAGTTCTTTGGAGTGCCAAAAGTGGGGCAGCCAAATATTTGCTTGTTATTAGAGTATTTGTCTTGTTATTACATAATTTTTTGTTAAATCACAGAGTCCACACACAGCAGGAAACTGCATCATTACAGAAGACTACAAGATTTTCAAAATCGAAACAGCTAGATTGAACTAAATAATAGTACACTGCGATTACTACATAGAAACGCAGACTGAAAAAACAATATAGGCAGACAGCTGACATGGTCCTGGGAAGGCGGCGATGGAGTGGAAGAGAGTCGTTGCCAGGCGAGTGACGTTGCCTGGATTGCTGCCCGACGTATGCGCCTGAGAGTTTCTAAGGCTTTTCGCAACTGGATAACATCGACTGAACCTGTGGTAGTTTGTTTTTCTATCTTATTGTCAGTCTGTCTCAAAAAATACTACGGTTGTTTCACAAAAACTTATTCATCAAAAACCAAAAACGCGTAAAAATGTAACTTTTTTTTAATTATTATTTTGGGTAATTTTGGGGTTAATGCACGACCGGAAGATATTAACTGACCAAAACCAAATTAAAACACAATGTTTTAAGGCTATATTGGTAAACGTTACAAACTGTTGTATTACGACAACATCTAACTCAAAAAATCAAACAAAAAATCGCTAAAATGATGTTTTTTCATATTTTGTCAAAGTTAATGCCCTAGGCACGACCGGAAGATATTAATCGCTTTCGATAATTTTTTTCCTCCTTTTTATCCTTTTTTTTGTATTCATAATTATCAGCTTTTTCTCGCGAAAAAAAATATGAAAACATCTCATTCAAAATTTTTTCAAAAAAAAAAAAAAAAAAAAAATCGCAAAAATGAAGTTTTTTTCATATTTTGTCAAATTTTAGGCCTTATGCGCGATCGGAAGATATCAATGGATTTCGATATTTTTTTCCTTCTTTTTGTCTTCACAATTAGCTATTTTTTCGCACTATTACATTACGAATACATCCAATTCAAAAATTTTTAAAAAAATTGTGAAAATGAAGTTTTTTCATTTTTTGTCAAACTTTAGGCCTTATGCGCGATCGGAAGATATCAACCGATTTCGATAATTTTTTTTTCCTTCTTTTTGTCTTCATAATTCGCAACTTTTCCACGCTATTACAAATTCGAAGTGTTTTTTCGGCCCACCCTAATATATATATATATATATATATATATATATATATATATATATATATATATATATATATATATATATATATATATATATATATATATATATATATATATATATATATATATATATACAGGGTGTCCACTCCAATCGTGGACCAATAGCTAATTTCTAAACCGTTAGAGATAAGCATATAGTTTATTTAGGAAAAAATCTTCAAATTACGAAAGGAATTTTGGGTCTATTCAATGTTTTTCAAAAAATCAAATTTTGAAAGAGTTACGAAATTTAAATTTTTATACAGCCCCCCAGTCCTATCAATCATATTTAGTAAAACATTCTTGACACTGTAACGTTTAAAACTAAAAAAAAAATCACTCTTCTACCACAAAAATTGACCGAGTTATGACGTTTTGAAAAATCAAGATTTTGCATTATTTCATGACGTCATCGAGCGATCGCTTAAGGGACCGTATGCGAAATCCTTCAAAATCTTGATTTTTCAAAACGTCATAACTCGGTCAATTTTTATGGTAGAAGAGGGATTTTTTTTTAGTTTTAAACGTTACAGTGTCAAGAATGTTTTACTAAATATGATTGATAGGACTGGGGGGCTGTATAAAAATTTAAATTTCGTAACTCTTTCAAAATTTGATTTTTTGAAAAACATTGAATAGACCCAAAATTCCTTTCGTAATTTGGAGATTTTTTCCTAAATAAACTATATGCGTATCTCTAACGGTTTAGAAATTAACTATTGGTCCACGATTGGAGTGGACACCCTGTATATATAATTTTTTTTTGAAGTCCAAGCAAACTAAAAAACAAAAATTTGATAGAGACCCCCCCCAGGTACCAATATTTGTGAGTAAAATTTTTTACCTATGACTCCCCCCCCCCCTCCTTAACAAGAGCTTGGATCCGCCTTCTCTTGCCTCCCACAGCTCGTATCCATAAAAAAATGAATTTCGAATTTTTTTGACTGATATAGTTTTTGCTCTGCCTGATTCATTTAATAGTAGGGAATTTTTTCTGTGAACACGAGAAAGATATGCGCAAATTACAATTAAAACCTTAGAAAATGCTGTTAAAATTTTGTCTGATATGAAACAAATTCAAATTAAATGAACAAAAAGAAGAATGTACAAAAGACGGAAGATTTAAAAGAGAATTTGGACGACAGTACATTTAGAAATGTACAAAAATAAATACAATTAAATTTAACATTAAGTTTTTATTTAAAGTTCAAGTTATTGGTTCAAAATAATAATTGAAAACAAATTGCCTATCTCAATTTGCATGAGACAATATTTGAAGAACTCATTTCAGATTCATTATTCATAATAGTTTAGAAACACTTTATATAGCAAAGACGTAAAAAGTTCAGAACTTTATTAAATTTTCATTTTTAGCTTTTTCGTTTGAGTTTAGAGCAATATTACTAATTTCGATAATAGAATAATAATACTACACAAGACTTGCGAATGTACGATGAGAAGAGTTTATATAAATACATAAAAATATTTTTCCAAAAATCTCTTTAAGGAAATAAATATCGAAGAAAATAATATGCATGTATAGAACCGATGAATTAAAAAAACTCGAGCAGGCCTTTTTCCTATAACTGCAGAAAAAAAAAAATTCGAAAATAGCCCTAGGGGAAAAAAGTTAAATTAATTTTAACTAGTAATTGCTTTGGGAATTAGACGAAAACTTACGATTCATGAAACGTACATGAGTTTTTTATATTTTCCAGTAAGTGTAAGGAAAACATCGCTTACCTTTCAACCCTTTGTATTCCAAATCATTATTTCTTTTCTTGCATTACGCAGTGATTCAACGCAGTGGGATTTAGTTTTGTACTTCAGAACCAGAACAACGTAAGTCTAAAAATGGCGATTTTTTTGAAAATTTTCGCAAACAGTTGTAGATTTATTAATCAACAAAATCACATAATAGGAGAATGTAGCTATATTACCTGAAGAACGATGTGATTAGGGGGCTGTCTGGAAATGAATCACACATACCTAGAAGATTCGACAATTTCCTGCTTTTTTCTACGTTTTGAATTAAATTTTGTCAAAACGTTAAAGTGCAGTTTTCGCCTTATTTATCTGAAATAACTGCACTGTTCCTCACATGTAATGCATTTTTAGATATTAGGTGCTAAAAATGCGTTAAAAACAATTAGCTAAAAATCTCAAAAAACTGCATTTCTTTCAAACTTCAACGTAATTGTGGCAGATGAAGAAAGTGACAAAAGAATTTCAAATTTTTATGTGCACTTTGATCCCTCAATGGCACATTTTCCGCATTACCCATCATCAAAATAAAAAAGAGTCTTTTTCGAGCCACCCTAATATGTATGGAGCGGAGAAAAAAAAATTAGCTATGAGCAATGGCGCGCACAATGGGTGTCCAGCGGGTCCGGACCAATTCCTCCACCCTCTTTTCCCGGTTAATTATGATCCTAAATAGGATCATAATTAACCGGGAAAACACAGTGGTCAGTTCACTACGTGCACTGGTACGCCCACATGAAGCCAAACCCAAAAATTCTTTCGAAACTTGTATTTCATGATTCTTCCTGATTATAACGCGTATTTTCTCTCAACTAGCTTAAATCCATTTTGTTATTTAGCTGTAAAAATACGATTTTCAATTATATTGTAAAAATGAGTGCTAAAAATTGTAAAAGTAAACAACTCACAATATTGTCTTTTGTTAAAAGCGTACGTGAAGAGGAAGAACAATATGTTCTTGAAATGAAAAAAAAAAAATCCTCGGTCTAATACAAATGATAAAAAGAAAATAATAAAAAAGGAAAAAATAAATTTTGAATAGTAAAAAAAGAGAAGATAAAATGTATTGTTCTTTCTCGTAGCCTTATTAAGTATTTGTGATTAATAATTCATTTTACTAATTAATGCCAATTTATATACTCTTGGTTTAATACGAGAATGGTTGACTTTCTATCTTAGACTCCGTCTTTGAAAAATTCCTGTGTGAACCTCTGGCAATGAGCTATTCGTCTTTTTGAAATTATATCTTCTCCTCTTCAAATTCACATTTTGCATTTAATACCAAAGCTCAACCATCAAGCATAAGATCTAGTTTTTAATAAAATATGGTTCTAACAAATGTAAAATTTTGAGTTGTGCATGTTTTTGAACTTAAACACTTAAACAACAGCTGAAACGATTATTTTAACACACACACACACACACACACACACACACACACACACACACACACACACACACACACACGCCACACACACACACACACACACACGCCACACACACACACACACACACGCCACACACACACACACACACACACACACATATGCATATATATATATATTAGGGTGATTCAGAAATGTATGGAAAAAAATAAACTTTGTATTTTTGTGCGTCTTACCTTCTTATTTTGTGCCACTATATACACTGATTATTTGTGCAAAATTTTGGCAAAATACAGGGTGTCCACTCCAATCGTGGACCAATAGCTAATTTCTAAACCGTTAGAGATAAGCATATAGTTTATTTAAGAAAAAATCTCCAAATTACGAAAGGAATTTTGGGTCTATTCAATGTTTTTCAAAAAATCAAATTCTGAAAGAGTTACGAAATTTAAATTTTTATACAGCCCCCCAGTCCTATCAATCATATTTAGTAAAACATTCTTGACACTGTAACGTTTAAAACTAAAAAAAAATCACTCTTCTACCACAAAAATTGACCGAGTTATGACGTTTTGAAAAATCAAGATTTTGCATTATTTCATGACGTCATCGAGCGAATCCTTTATGGACCGTATGCGAAATCCTTCAAAATCTTGATTTTTCAAAACGTCATAACTCGGTCAATTTTTGTGGTAGAAGAGTGATTTTTTTTTAGTTTTAAACGTTACAGTGTCAAGAATGTTTTACTAAATATGATTGATAGGACTGGGGGGCTGTATAAAAATTTAAATTTCGTAACTCTTTCAAAATTTGATTTTTTGAAAAACATTGAATAGACCCAAAATTCCTTTCGTAATTTGGAGATTTTTTCCTAAATAAACTATATGCGTATCTCTAACGGTTTAGAAATTAACTATTGGTCCACGATTGGAGTGGACACCCTGTATATATAATTTTTTTTTGAAGTCCAAGCAAACTAAAAAACAAAAATTTGATAGACTACCCCTAGCAGCGCGCATTGCGACCTGTTGCGCAAATTGGCGGGCCTGACACCGATCCCCCGTTTTTTACCGGCATGTTTTATACCCGGTTATGTTTGGAGTGGACACACTGTATATTAATATTTAGAGGTCGCTCAAACGCCTTGAAATTTCGTTTTTTTTACAAAAACGTGAACGTAAATGATATCAATGGGAAAAAGTAGCCTTTGTATTTTTGTTCGTCTTACCCTCTTATTTTCTGCCACTATATACGCTGATTATTTTTGCAAAATTTTGGCAAAATATATTAATATTTAGAGGTCGCTCAAACGCCTTGAAATTTCGTGATATTGACAAAAACGTGATCGTAAATGATATCTATAGAAAAAAGTAGCCTTTGTATTTTATTCGTCTTACCGTCTTTTTTAGGCCCTTTATATACACTGAATTATTCGCCCAAAATTTTAGTAAACTATATTTACATTTAGGAGTACTTCAAATTTTTTGATAGTGGCACAAATGCGAACGTAAATAATAATAACAATAAAGTTACTTTATTGCTTTTTTATATCTCCGAAGAAAAAAAGCGTGCAATCACAAAATGAACTATATATCTGAAAAACCAATGAAATGCAGAAAACTAATCAAATACGGAAAAAATATAAAAAACAAATTTAAATACATTAAATACATAGTAACTTGCTCATTAATTCTTGCAATACTTTTTAATGTTACTTTTTTGCAACTTTGAAACCTTTTCTGTGTTCCTGTACCACTTGAAGAAGACACTGTCTTTGTTTTTCGTCGTTAGTGATAGTCTTAACAAATAGCTTCGATAAGGGCCATGCCACGCTCCGTATTGTCGTTTACAATCCTCAGTTTCTTTGGTAGTATAAAGCCTTGTTGGTAGCTATCTTAAAGATTCGAATGCTCAGGATCAAACAGCTGATATATTTTGAGTTTCTTCTTTACATGAATAAAGGACGCTAAAAATATTACAAATCATTTCTTAGTGCTTGCACAAAAAGGGTTGCTGGGAACCCAGCTCTTAGATATTCTTTCCCATTAACGATAAGAATGTGAAAGAAATCATATTCATATGTTACGAATACCTTTTGTTTGTCCAGCTGCAAGTTCGAACTGGTTGGGAAATATCCATAACTTGAAGCCATAAATAATCTTTAACATAGATATAACACGAGGAACCACTCCTGAGATACGAAAACATACACCAAGAGAAGGTGCTCTGCTCAAGAAAATCGCACTAAGCTCTATTATTTTCCTTGGACACTTCTTTTACATGGGTCATCAGAAGTTAACTTTGCACAACTTCCATTACTAGTTGCACGTTGCTCTGAATGTGCTACCAATTCCTCAACCTCATCGTTCCTCACTCCAGGTTTAAAATTAGAATGTTTTATTCTGAACTATGATTGCTAAAACCGCTTAAAAAGCAGGATTCTAGATCCAACGGCAGTGGATGGTTCCACGCAATTGCGTGAACATCGCATTTGACATTGCACGCAATCAAATACCCCAATTCTACCTATTTCTTGGTTTATCGGTTAAAATTAGGGATGCACCGATAAGCAAATTGGCCGATTACCGATTACCGATTAATCGGCTGTTGATAATCGGCCGGTTAATCGGCCAAGCCGATTAATGATCAGGATGATTTTTGTAATACTAACAATTTCACCATCACCGCTTTTTTCTTTCGTTTACAATTGTGATTTTAGAAATAGTAATCTATTTATGAGAGAAAATATATACTATTTGTTTATTTTTCCATTTTTCTAATTTCTCAAAAATAATTTCAAAATTTTTAGTCCAGTCAAATTAGACATTAAAATCGCAAATCGGGATGTAGTTCTGATTTTTTAATATGTTGTTTGGATATGTTGTTTTCGCTGCGGAATTCGCGAAAAACTGCGAAAATTTCCGACTTTTTTCAGTTTTTCCCTTATAACTTCCAAGCTATGCAACTTTTGATTATACATGTGAATACCCGTTTTAAAGAACACTAAATTCCTAATAATTTGAGCCCAAGTAGCGCTTTATAGGACCAATAGTTTAGGAGATATTGAACTTCGAAAATTGGTCATTTTTTGCGAAAAGTGAAAAAATTATGCTTCGATCGCATTTCAGACCAAATATCGATATAATTTCCTACTCTACAAGAATAAAAATGGACTTGAAGCTATGGTAAATTTAATTGGCTTTCATTTAAGCCCAAAAAGAAGTCTCTGGACTCAGTAGTTCTTCCACAATTACAAAAAGCAAAATGTTCAAAATTTTTGATTTTTTCGAGAAATGAAAAAAAAAAATCGTTTCTAATAAGAATAAGAGGCACTAGACGATAAGAAATAAATAGAATGTAAAAAAAGGTTAACATTATATTTAAATATTATTTTCATTGTTTAAAAACTCTTCAAGGTTAATTTCAGTCAATGTTTAGCTTTTTTTGAGGGTCCTTGTTTGCTGTGTTCGTATCTCGAAACTGCAGAAAAGGAAGGTTTTCGCTCTTGCTCCAGATATTCGACTAGGAGAGAAACGTTATCAGTATTTTCCTCTTCTTCGTCCATTGTAACTGGATGGACGTTGTTGCAACTTTTTCCAGGGCACCGAGTACACAAAGCAGAACATTTTAGTCTGGCTTTGCGGCAAGAACATGCTCCCATGCATCCTTTTTTGCACTTGCACGATAGAAATTTCAGGAGCATGGGCGAGGTTGGTTCACATAATGTTCTGACTGGTATTGAGCCATTAGGGGTTTTTGACCAACCCCATTCCACTGCATCTTTCTCAACCCCCAACCACTTTTGCACTTGATGGTACGTACGATAGGAATGGAAGTTGGCAGCTTCTTTAGTTGGGGGCAAATGGGCCAAGTTAACCTTCGCATTGGCACCATGCAGAGTATCGGTGAATGCATCTCCCACTTTACCAAAATAATATCCAGTAAGTTTCTTCACTGTTCAATTCCTTTTTCTTGTGCGAAGTGGCAATTAATTTCCGGACCTGCCACGATTCCACTGCTGATAGACAATAATTTTTTTGTTTCTGACAATAAAGAATGCGTACTAAGAAAGTTATTAATCTTCTTCACACCAGCATTGTCTCTTAGGATTTGAGTTGGCCTTACATCGGCATGTTGCTCTGGTGTCGACAAAATGTTCCAAAGTCGTTCCAGTTCTTTGCAAATGTTTGACATGTACACAATTCTTTCTGTCCACCGAGAAAGTACACTATTGGATATTTCGCGACCATGGGTTAACCCTCCCTGACTCTTCATGGGTTTCATGAGAACATTTTCAATACATAGGTCTGTCCACAGGCCTGACCAAAATTTATCGGATCTGCGAATCGTGAAGTATTGTTTAGTGAAGTTAGCAAATTCCTCTGAGACCATTCGCTGTTGCAAAGTACTCATATCTTGTATGTATAAGCGTGCACTTTTGGCGTAAAAAAATGACCCGCTGAGTGAAAGAATGGAAGCATTTTGCTAACTGTGTCCAGGTGGAGCTCCCAGTCACCTGCTCTCTCAGCCTGAATGAATTTCTTAATTAAAACAGTCATCCTAAAATATTGCACCCAAAGCTTTGAGGTGGGCCCTTTTCTTTCCTACTTCAGCCTTACATTTCGCATTAAGATTATGAACAATTTCATTTTCATTTGCCAACCGAATCATTGATCTGTCATCTTCATTCAAAATCTCCTCAATAATTATTTTTTCCTCATCAGTTAGGTGAATCTCATTGAAAATAGAATGAGCCAACGAAAGATTTGTCAACAGATGAGCTCTTACAGCTCTAAAATATGCGTGTCCACTTAGAATTTTATCAACACTGTTCTCTGCATAAATTGTGGCGAGCAATTCTTTTAGACCACTACCTGCCATGATAGTACCAATAGCTCCCACGAAAGACATAAGAAGGTGAAAACCACCTAACCTCACTACCACGTATTCAAATCGGTATGCTGGCAGTTCTCAACAATGTCTGGCAGGAGAGGACGTGGACTTACTTGTTCTTCTCTGCGGTTTAGGATCAAACATTCATAATGTTTATTTCCAAAAAAATAAAAAAAAGGTGACTTCACTAGCACACAGTTTTCAACAACTTCATTCAGTGGAGGAGCCATGGAATTGCCTAAAGGATTCGAACTGTTTCTTCACGCATTTAGTGGATGCGACACCACATCTGCCCTCTACTGGCAAGGAAAGGCAAAGCTATACAGCATTTTTGAAAAGAGGCAGAGTTTGATTCATTTGGCTGGTACATTTCTCCTTCCAGATGTTAGCCATGAAGCCATTGCCACAGTAGGGTAAAAATGCCTTGTTGCTTTGTACGGAGGAGATGCATTCACCGATACTCTGCATGGTCTTCGATTCCAACTGTTTGTTAAAGCAGCTGCCAATGCGAAGGTAAACTTGGCCCGTTTGCCCCCAACTAAAGATGCTGCCAACTTCCAATACTATCGTACGTGGCATCAAGTGCAAAAGTGGTTGGGGGTTGAGAATGATGCAGTGGAATGGGGTTGGTCAAAAACCCCCAATGGCTTAATACCAGTCACAACATTATGTGAACTAGCCTCGCCCATGCTCCTGAAATTTCTATCGTGCAAGTGCAAAAAAGGATGCATGGGAGCACGTTCTTGCCGCAAAGCCAGACTAAAATGTTCTGCTTTGTGCACTCGGTGCTCTGGAAAAAGTTGCAACAACGTCCATCCAGTTACAATGGACGAAGAAAAGGAAAATACTGATAATGTTTCTCTCTTAGACGAATATCTTTAGCAAGAGTGAAAACCTTCCTTTTCTGCAGTTTCGAGATACGAACACAGCAAACAAGGACCCTCAAAAAAAGCTAAACATTGACTGAAATTAACCTTGAAGAGTTTTTAAACAATGAAAATAATATTTAAATATAATGTTAACCTTTTTTTCCATGCTATGTATTTCTTATCGTCTAGTGCCTCTTATTCTTATTAGAAACGATATTTTTTTTCATTTCTCGAAAAAATAAAAAAATTCGAACATTTTGTTTTTCGTAATTGTGGAAGAACTACTGAGTCCAGAGACTTCTTTTTGGGCTTAAATGAAAGCCAATTAAATTTACCATAGCTTCAAGTCCATTTTTATTCTTGTAGAGTAGGAAATTATATCGATATTTGGTCTGAAATGCGATCGAAGCATAATTTTTTCACTTTTCGCAAAAAATGACCAATTTTCGAAGTTCAATATCTCCTAAACTATTGGTCCTATAAAGCGCTACTTGGGCTCAAATTATTAAGAATTTAGTGTTCTTTAAAACGGGTATTCACATGTATAATCAAAAGTTGCATAGTTTGGAAGTTATAAGGGAAAAACTGAAAAAAGTCGGAAATTTTCGCAGTTTTTCGCGAATTCCGCAGCGAGCACAGGGTTTGGAAAAGTGCAAACTTAGATTTGAACTACCCTAGGTGACCCAAACAACATATTAAAAAATCAGAACTACATCCCGATTTGCGATTTTAGCCCTTTTTTTTTGCATAGATTGACTGGACTATTTATCCTATTTCTTGTAACCAATTTCCATATTATTGTCAATAATATTATATTAACACATTGTTAACTATGTTACTAGACATAAAATTTAAAAAAAAAAGGGGAGGGGAGGTTTGTGGTGAGCACTCTAATTTAGGAGTGCATTTAATTGAAAATATTCAATATTAGTAGCCATTTAATTCAAGACTTTTATTCTCTGTGAAAATTAGAGGTTATCTAAAAGCACAGTGCTAAAAAGAAAAAATTGACACATGAAAAATGTTGCAACATTGTCAATGTGTACATTTGTTCAAAATAAGAAAATTAATTTATTAAAAACTTTATATCAACTGTGATTATTATTATTACTATTCATAAAATTATTCATCATAGTTTCACAGTGAAAGTATATTTTTTTAAATAATATTAGAAAATATTTTTTCCGCCGATTAATCGGCAAGATTTTGCCGATTATTAATAATCGGCAAAGTGGCCGATTATGGCCGATTAATCGGTACTGCCGATTAATCGGTGCATCCCTAGTTAAAATATCGAGAGACCAAGAGTAGAATAGATTTCGGTTGTAATACCACAGAAAACACAATGTCTAAAATATAATGGCGGAAAGCACAATATAAAAGTTGCTTCCCTAGTTTTTTTTCCCAAGTTCAAACATGCTCCAACTTTAGTACCGGCAATGCATGTCGTATTGAAACACATACCACGTACGAGCTCAGTAAGTTCCCATTTATCTAACTGGTTATCGTACAGCAGCATTTTCCGTAGCAATTCCAATGCCTGACTAACTTACTAGAACCCCGAAGTAAATCATCAATGCTTGTGGTCCTGATACTAATACTGGTATGAAACCCGCCGATCATCCTTCATTTTCCCAATATATTTTGCATAAGTGTTTCGTTCCAGTGAACTATCAAAGGAAGTCCTAGATTTAAACTACTTTTGTAAGTTAACGGCTAATTCAGAGCGAATAGTTTGCATTTACCGTTTTATGGACGTTGTCAAATCCTCCCATTTTGACCCATACTTTGTACTGTAGCAGCTACTATCAAAGTGGCTTTTTGTCACTTATACTGGGCCCTGTCTAGAGTGGATGCTAGGTGTTTTAGCCAAATAAAATCACACACCTCAAACAACCGAAAAGAAAACAGAAACCACAGCCCGAGCTTGCAGCTGCATTTTCTACCCAAACTCAGGTAAGAGATAATGCAGCTTTGGAGCGGGGGGGGGGGATAATCGTTACAACTCACTTTGAGCTATTATTTTATTGACTAATTACTTAGTAGAGTAAACTAACGTTTTAAGTTATTCCATTTTATATGAAGAATAACATTATTTCGGGTAATGAAGCTATATACTCCAACTCTCGAAATTGCTAATTTTCAACAGAATTCGATCCCGTTGAGCGACCTCTAAATATTGTTTAATTGAGCTAAAATTTTACATACATCACATTCATGAATAGTGTAAAAAAACTGCGGGGTAAGACCAGAGAAATTCAAAAAAAAATATTTTTGAATCACCCTAATATATATATATATATATATATATACACATATATTTAAAAACGGCTTTGATCGCTAGAATTAATGGTACCTTTTAAAGAAATAATTCTCTTAGAAATTAGAAAGTTTTTCACAGAATCCAATTTTATGCCCACACTTATATTTTTCATGTTATGTTTAAAAGAAAGAGGTTACAAGTGTTTGAAGTCCACGTTTGATTATTGCTCCTATGGAAAATTTTAGCATTGAAACGACGCGTAGGAGAAAACGCAATTGAAAAGATTTACTTTTATCTGAAAATAACATTTCTTTGAAATTTAACATGGACGTTGGGGAGATGGAGAGAAGAAAAAGAGACGAGGATAAAAGCTTTCGATTTCAAGTTTCATGATTTCAATGTAATAAGGATCTTTCAGCCTTTTTTTTTTAAATGTGGCATTTGAGAGCTTTGATTACCTGTATTGTAACTATTTTTAAACAATGTTTCAAAGATGATGTCGCGTCAAAACCAATTTTTGATTTCATAACTTTATTGATCCAAGTTTTTCTCCATCAATGTTCAGAACATTCTCATTTTGAAATTATTTATTAGTTTTTTCAAATAGCTTATACGAGTGCTGCATAACTCGATAAAATTTCAAGACGTGAAAAGAAAGAAATAGTCGGTTGGGTGGTGTAGTTTTTATGCGCTGGCCTCTTACGTCTTTGGTCTTTGGTTCTAAACCCATGATCTTAATGCTCAGTCGGCGAATTCTAAGGATGCAGATCATGATCAGGTTTAACATGACGCTTGATTATGCATTAAGATATGACATAGTACGGGTATTACAACGGATCTGTGAATTAGTGATTCGATACAAATTTTTTTTTTAACCATGGCGAAAATCTCTACTTTTGTTACTTGTCTGAATTTTCGTGATTTTGACTGTTTTTTTTTTCACTTAACCTAATAATATTGTAACCAATTTATTAATTAAGAGGATTTTTGAATTCACAAAGCATAGCTAAAAGATAACGATCGGTACTTATTAACATTCCCAATTTATAGACATTTGTGTACATTTAAAACACAAAAAGTTGAAAAATTAATACAAGTTAAAGTTTGCAACATCTTTCAAATTTCCATCTAAATAATATTAAAGTTGAAAGTAAGTAAAATTTAATGCAAATCAATTAGATAAATAACTTTTTAAATTGATTCACACAGAAAACAAGAAGTTCTGTCAAGATCTAAACGAGCCTACTTTCCCGTACATCGACATTGGCATTGTAGCATCTGATCAATATTCTCGTGATTATCTGAAACTTAAAATTATGCCAATATACCTTTATAGCACTTAAAGCTGATTTCTAAAAGCAAAATATACCCCTCTTATCAGAGACACGTAAAAAGTAAATAAACGAGTAAATAAAGTTTTGTCGCACCTTTTAAGGAATGTAACTGTTATAGTTCTTCCGTAGAAAAATTCTACAATCGTTCTCAAAAGAAAAAAAAATAAATAAAATAAAAGTATAAGGAACATCAAAACACATTTTATCAAAGAAAAAAAAAACTCGCTCGTTAATAAAATGTCTCGAATTTCAATTTTAATCCGTTGCCGGTTGTTAAATATAAATAAAGAATAAAAAGCTCTCGTGAATAAAAAAAAATTTAACAAAAAAAATCGTCTGCCCAAAAAAATAATAGTAACAATAATAAATTAAACAAAACAAATAAATAAATAAACAAAAAATCGTCTGCCCAGTCAGTCATTTTTTTCTGAGCCTGCATTTCCGCCATGTTTGCGGAGTCGGAGTCGGAATCAGAGTCATCAAAGAAGATTATTTAGAAAAATACTTTACAATACAATATTTTTCAAAACCATTTTCTTACAAAGTTAGTATGAAGGAAATCTGCCTTTAAGTTCAGAATCAACATTCAATTTAAATTTCCCCGTAGGCGCTCACGTTAACATTTTTTTCTGGGTTCATCATTGAACGAAAAATGGTTCAAATTGAAAAGTGAAATATGGGAATGAGTCTCTTCGAGATCTTTCGAAAAAAAAAAGTTTATTCAATTCGGACGGTTCACTTAAAAGTTATTAGGTGGGGAAAGGTTGTTTGAACTGTTCAATGTTGAACGAAAAAATTTTCAAATGGAAAATTTAAATATGGTAATGAAGTATCCTTGCCGAGATCTTTCGAACAAAAAAAAGTTTGTTTAAATCGGACTGTTCACTCAAAAATGATTAGGGGTGAGAGCTTGTTTGAACGGTTCCAGGGCCGGCCTTAGCAAATGCGGGGCCCGATTGGAGAACTCTGGCAAGGCCCCCTTTGCAAAATGATTACATTTAGTTTGTGGCAACACCTTGGGATGCGCTGTCATGCAAATTGCGCAGCGCTTAAATAACCGTTGTCGCAGCGCCCCGAGAAGCGCGGTATGCTGCAGGAGTTGGTAGCTGATGAATTGTTGTTTATTCCTAGCTTGCGTTCCGAGGCGGAACGAGTTTATTTAGTTTGTGACAAGTTGGATTTAATTTATATACTTATGTTATAATAAATATTAAGTTTACAAGTATCTGCATGGTCTGATGTGCAACTGGTATTCCTTTCAACAACTGGTAACCTTCACCACACTGGTGACCCTTCACGCAAAATACCAGACAAAATGAAAAGACTGAATTTTTCGTCTTCAAGAAGTGCATTCGTCGTAGTAATTCTTCAGAAGGTAATTCCTTTCGATGGACATCTTCAAGTTATTTCAGTGTCTTGCCAATGTATTTCATGTGTCCTTTGAGGGTGTGTAATTTAACTTTGTTATTTGAGCTATTTAATATTGCTGTTTCAAATTGAGCAAATAGTGTTTCAGTTTAAATGGCTACTAACGAAAAGTTAAGTATAACAGAAAAGGAAGTACCTGTTGAAACTAGAGATTGTAATCGAGTTTCTGTAAAGGTACCTAATTTTTGGCCGAGTAATGCTAAGTTATTTTTTGTGCAACTCGAAGCTAGTTTTAGATTAGCAGCAGTTTCGGCTGAACAAACGCGATTTGATCACTTAGTTGCGTCACTAGATGCAGAAACTTTATCGCATGCAACAGATATTCTAAGTCAGCCGCCTGAAAATCCGTATACCGCGTTAAAACAAAGATTGTTAACTGAGTTTGAATTTTCTCAGAATCGAAAAGTTAAGACATTAATCGAAGATTTAGAATTGGGTGACAAATCCCCATCTATGTTGTTAAGAAAAATGAAAGAGTTAAGTGAAAGTCATGTAGATGATGATTTTTTGAAAAATATTTGGCTTCGCAGATTGCCGGTACCAGTGCAAACAATTTTAGCGACTAGCTCTGAAAATCTAGACAAGTTAGCGGAAATGGCCGATAAAATTTGTGAGTACACGGGGTTAGTTATAAACTCAATAGATAAGCAAGCTTTAAAATTGCGAACTGATAGTACTGAAATTCAGTTAGAACAATTGCAACTCAAGGTCGACGAACTCACTAAAATTGTTAAACCTCGCGGTCGCTCAAAATCTCCAAATCAGTCTCGGGGTCGTAGGCAATTAAATTATAGAGCTGGAAAGCGGGATAATTGGTTATGTTGGTACCATTTTAGATTTAAAGAAAAAGCTACTAAATGTATTAAACCTTGTGCTTTTGAATCAAAATTTTCAAATTCGTCCGAAGTTTCTACGACTTCTGCTAGGATAGGATTTAGTCGCAGATTGTATATTACTGATATTTTAACACAAACAAGTTATCTTATCGATACTGGCAGTGACGTTTCGTGTTATCCGAAATCTTTTTTGAATTTGGACGGGGGAAAAAAAGAATTCACGTTGTACGCTGCAAACGGATCTAAGATTGATACTTACGGTACTAAGTTGTTAAATTTAGATTTTGGGTTAAAACGCAGATTGAGATTCCCATTTATAATTGCTGACGTTACAAAGCCTATCATTGGGGCGGATTTTTTGCAGCATTTCGGATTGCTAGTGGACTTAAAAAAACGGCGTGTTGTAGACCCAGTAACTAAATTTAGTGCCAGCGGTAAATTATCTAAAGTTCCTATGCCTGGTACCGATAAATCTCTATACTGTGATATGTCAGGAAATTCTAATAGGTTCTATGTACCACAAAGTCTAAGGCGTAAAATATTTGATTCAATGCACGGATTGTCTCACCCTGGCATACGTGCTACAAAACGTCTAATTGATAGTAAATATATCTGGCCTAATTTAAACAAGGATGTAACTGCTTGGTGTAAAGCTTGTATACCGTGCCAGCGAACTAAGGTACATTTACATACTAAAACCCCATTAGTTGACTTTTTAGTTCCGGATGAGAGATTTTCTCATATACATTTAGATATAATTGGCCCTTTAGTACAAGTTAAAAATTTAAAATACTGTTTAACGATAGTGGATAGATTTACGAGGTGGCCTGAAGCCGTGCCAATTATGGATATAACAGCTGAAACAATTGCACGCGCATTCGTACAAGTGTGGGTTTCTCGTTTTGGTACCCCTCAAAGGATAACATGCGATAGAGGCAGACAATTTGAATCAAACCTTTTCACGGCGCTATCGCGCATGCTTGGTATGGAATTGGCTAGAACGTCGCCGTATAGACCACAAACCAATGGAATGGTGGAACGTCTGCACCGACCTCTCAAGCAAGCTTTGATGTGCTACAACACAGATTGGCTCGAAGCTTTGCCATTGGTCCTTTTGGGACTCAGGTCCACGTTGCGCGAAGACCTTGGAGTGTCGGCAGCGCAATTAACTTACGGGACTTCACTGCGTTTACCGGGACAGTTATACGATGAAAATACGTTAAGTAATATGAATATTCCGGACTACGTGACCCATATTCAGAAGCTACTGAGATCGGTAAGTCCTGCATCCCCGTTAAGGCACGGCCAACAGAAGATTTATGTCCCAAGGGAATTAAGAGACTGTTCGCATGTTTTTCTGCGGTTAGACAACGTAAGAAGGTCACTGCAGCCACCGTATGAAGGACCTTTTAAAGTCCTAAAAAGAATGGAAAAAAACTTTTTAATTTTAGTTAACGGTAAAGAAAAAATCGTGCATATGGACCGGCTGAAACCAGCATTTTTAATGGCTGGGGATTCCAGCACAGAGACTCCAGAGGTCATAACAAGGTATGGCCGTAAAGTCCGTTTTCGTCTCCCACTGGTCCTGTGAGACTGGCGGGGGAGTGTGTGGCAACACCTTGGGATGCGCTGTCATGCAAATTGCGCAGCGCTTAAATAACCGTTGTCGCAGCGCCCCAAAAAGCGCGGTATGCTGCAGGAGTTGGTAGCTGATGAATTGTTGTTTATTCCTAGCTTGCGTTCCGAGGCGGAACGAGTTTATTTAGTTTGTGACAAGTTGGATTTAATTTATATACTTATGTTATAATAAATATTAAGTTTACAAGTATCTGCATGGTCTGATGTGCAACTGGTATTCCTTTCAACAACTGGTAACCTTCACCACAAGTTTAAGGCTCAAATGAATATAACTCTTTTTAAAATAAAAACTTTTTGTTTCGCTATTTTTTTACAAGAAAAAAAAAATAATACTAAATCAATAGCTTACTAAAACAAGCCATTACAGACTGACCTTTCTTTCTATTTTATGCACCTCCCCTGACCCTTTCGTTCATGATGAAAAGACTACTTATATAACTGTTTCATATATCCGAAAAAGCATGTTGCATTTTTGATTATATTCCCAAGAACTAAGTTGTACTAGTGGCAGGCAAATAGTGGGGTATATATGTTTAAATTTTGGAGAGGGCTAATGGGACCAAGCTTAGAATAATAATTTAGAGGATGGCAGGGTGGAGCGCTCTTCTAGACATTTTTCCTCGTTGAATTTTTGAAATGCAATTCTAAACAATCTTCGGTAATGTCAGAGGAATGGGCGAGAAATTCAGGCTCAAATTCAGACTCTCCTTTCTAAATATATATTTTAAAATGATATTTGAAGACATTTTAGGCAGCGGCCCAAACGAGAGAATATTTTTAAGGGGGAGGGTGGGACTTTGAAAAAAAAACTCCAACTCCCCATCTCTTTGAGGGCTCTTCCCCAAAAATTTTGGAAATTATAGTCCTAAAAACGCAGTTTTAGATGTTCTAGAGGACCTTGATATTAGATGGAGGTTTCTTACTAGAAATGCTTTGAAATTGTTGCCTCAAAAACTAATTTTAAGTTACTTTTGGCCAAGTTATGGAAGAAGGAACGGGTACCCGTTCCTTCTCCCATAACTTGGCCAAAAGTTAGTCCCACGTCCAGAAATTTTCCTTGAAAATATTTCAAAATTATCTCTGGCGGCATTAAACAGAAAGTTGGGGATTGGGTGCTCTCTAGCAGAAAATTAAAATTAAAGGCGCAAAATGGCAATTTTAGGATTTCCCTGGTTTTGTCCAGTGGGTTTGTCTTCTGCCCCTTAGCTCCCTAGGCTTGAGCCCCTTAGCTACCCCGTAGGCGCGCCACTGATGATGAAAAGACTACTTATATAACCGTTTCACTGCGTGAGTGTAAGATTGTATTTAGTAGCGTTAAGGGCATTGAAGTTTGTTCAAAATTGAAGTTCCAAAAGCGCAATTTTAAATGATTTTCGATGTTTTTAGGTGTTTGAAGAATTTTCCCTGAAAAATTTTTAAAAACTGAAACCCAGGAAACGAAATTTTAGATACTCCCTAATATTTTTTGTGGGAGAAGGCTTCGGAGAAGTAAGATTTTGAACACGTTCTTATTTTCAGACGAGGTAGAAAAAAAAAGGGGGGGGTGAAAGAAAGGGGAGAAGGGCACACAATTAATTGACCAATAATTTATATCGGTTGAAAATTCAAGTGTCGTGATTTCTTTTTGAAAAAAATTAAGATTTTCCCCCAACATTATTTATTTTTGTTCTTAAAATCGCTTAGTTTTAACAAAGCGCATTTTTTACTTCTCTTCAGTAATAAAGAATATTTAAAGAAAAATCATCAACTCAGCATTCTGTATTGTGGGCCCTAATTCTCTGGTTGCCGTTTTGGTTAGAGCAGTGTTTCACAACTTTTTTGAGCTCATCGCCCCCTTTAAGACGCTGACTGACACTTATCACCCCCCCCCCCTTCTTCCTCGAAAAAAACATAAGTGAACATCGATATTATTAAAAATATAAGCAATTTTAACCAATCACTTTTAAACTAAAAATATTAATAAATAAATAAAATACCTTTAATTTTTTTTTATTTCACAAAGCGAACTGATAAGCATTTGATGGGTAATATTTAACTAAGATCATCGACGTACTTTTCAAAAACAGAAGTACATTTTTCAAGAAATTATTTTCCTTTCTACACTGGAATCTGGGGGAATTAAAATCATTGAAACTAAAAATTTGAAAGAAAATATATTGAAAATCTGAAAATTCATAAAATGGACAATGAAAGACAAAATACTTCCTAAGGTTCAAGGAGGAAGCTCTTGAACTTTAATTAGTTTTTTCCTTAACTTGTGATTAATTGTCTGAACTCTGAACAACCGGTTTCGTACATGTTTACACACAAATTCGGTTTTCGCCACCCCTTTACTACTAGTGTTTTCTCTTCTAAATACCCATCACCCCTATCGGCCCTTTAGAATTTACCGTCCCTTTGAGGAGGCCAAATCGCCCCTTAGGGGGGCGATCGCCCCAGGTTGGAATCACTGGGTTAGAGGGTAACGGGAGAGGAGAGATCTCTACCAAAATTTTAAATCCCTAAAACGCCATTTTAGGCAATTGACCGCGTTGTTAGAGAAAAGACAAGTCTTCCAGAAATTTTCGGAAATTTATCAGAATATAGAAACAGAAATTTACTATTCCTCCATAAATCTGGCACTAGAAAGCACCTATCCTTTCGTTACGCCACTCGTAAAGAGATTAAAAATTGCCATCCACCTCTAGCTATGCGGGACGGTTTGCTATAACCTCTCTTACGTTTGCTTTTTTAAGGCAAAAAGCTCAGAAATTATCTTGATTAAGTGTGTTTGTTGATTTTTGGAGAAAATAGGGCCTCATGGGTCCCCTTACATAAACGCCCCTGGAAAACTCATCGGGTGAAAAATGCTCTTATGTTTCCCTTTAACTTACGTGCTTGTACAACTGATATTTTACGTTTCATACTGGCAACTGTAAACATCGGTAGTGTTTTCTTGGAGAATATTTCATTGTTGATGAATTTTAATAAGCCCACTTCCAAATAAATAAGTAAATACCTTAATTGCCCCTTAAATGGGAGACCCCAGTACAATAAGGCCCTGCGAAGGGCCCCTACAGCCACAATATTAAGTGACGATAATCTTATAGAATTTTGACGTTGAGGCAGGCCGATTATGTTTTTTTTTTCTTTCATTTTTACTTTCTTCTATATCTATTATATAGAAGAAAGTATTGGTTTCGTAAAAATTTTCGAATGTCGAATTTTGACGGATTTGCACGTTTTGAGGTGCGCTGAGTCCATTTCGACCATTTTTGGAAAATGTCTGTCTGTGTGTGTGTGTGTGTGTGTGTGTGTGTGTGTGTGTCTGTCTGTGTGTGAGTCTGTATGTGTGTGACCAGTTTTTGTGGCCGCGCTAGAGCAAAAACTACTGCATGAAATCGAACAAAAATTTTTTCACATATGCACCACCATGTGAACTGGTGCACCTGACTTTGTTTAGCGAATTCCTCCAAGGGGGGTGGAGCAATCGCACGTGTTCTGCGCGTGGGTGATTGCTATATCTCAGGAAGTAACCGGCGGAATAAAACGAAAATTGGTCCATAGATAGACCCTACCGAGTACAGGTGCTGATTCAATTTGCGTGTCAATATCTTGAAGGGGGGTGGAGCAATCGCACGTGTTCTGCGCGTGGGTGATTGCTATATCTCAGGAAGTAACAGGCGGAATCAAACGAAAATTGGTCCATAGGTAGACCCTACCGAGTACAGGTGCTGATTTAATTTGCGTGTCAATATCTCGAAGGGGGGTGGAGCAATCGCACGTGTTCTGCGCGGGGGTGATTGCTATATCTCAGGAAGTAACAAGCGGAATCAAACGAAAATTGGTCCATAGATAGACCTTATAGAGTACAGGTGCTGATTTAATTTGTGTGTCAGTATCTTGAAGGGGGGTGGAGAAATCGCACGTGTTCTGCGCGGGGGTGATTGCTATATCTCAGGAAGTAACAGGCGGAATCAAACGAAAATTGGTCCATAGGTAGACCCTATTGAGTACAATCGCTGATTCAATTTGTTTGTCAATATCTCGAAGGGGGGTGGAGCAATCGCACGTGTTCTGCACGAGGGTGACTGCTATATCTCAGGAAGTAACCGGCGAAATCAAACGAAAATTGGTCCATAGGTAGACCCTATTGAGTACAGGTGCTGATTCAATTTGTGTGTCAATATCTCAAATGGGGTGGAGCAATCAAAAGTGCTTATTTTGTCATTGCACCTACTGTATCTCGGGAAATATTGCTGCGATTTGAATGAAATTTGGAATAACACTAACCCAATATGGAAGCAAGCATCGATTAAATTTTGGCGCCAATCGCCCCAGGGGGAGGGTGGGGTGATTTTTGCGCTTAGTCAACAATGCGAAAAATTAATTCATTAAAAAATCGCTTTCACGCTATTTAATTTTCAAAACAGCTGAAAACGTTCAATGATTTGAAATTTTTAACTGTTGCCAATTTCTTTTTACTAACAAATAAAATGTTTGCAATTAATCTAAACAAGGCTTTTGCAATGATTTCCAATTTCGCTCATTGATTCTGCATTTGCAGGGCTATTACGATAATTGGGAAATTGTAGCTGTCTCCAATTACTTGGGCGAGTACGTATTTTATTTTGTAACCGGAATTCATAAGATAGATATAGAAGAAAGTTTCGTGACGGCCACGACAGCTAGTTCTTTTTTTGACAACAGAGAAGAAGTTGTCGTAGGTACGACCCTGGATTTAAGATGTTCAAATCGACAGATGTTTAAATTTTTCTAATAATTTATCTGACAGTAGTAGTTTTGGGAATGTATCTGATAACTTCAATAGAATAATAGAGATGTCAAAAGTTTCAGAAAGTTCTCCTACACCATAAATTGAACTAATCGTAGCAAAATACTTTCAAACAGATTAAACGTCAGCTAAAAATTGACAATTAGCTTTTCATTTTGATATAGTTTTTTTTTTTTTTTTTTTTTTTTTTTCTTTTAACATTTACCTAAAGGCAAAAATAATTTGTCGGCGCGGGGCCCCTTGCTCCTACATCATAAATTAAACTAAACGTAGCATCATACTTTCAGACGGATTAAACACCAGGTAAATTTTGCCAATTAGCTTCTTATTTTGATATAGTTTTTTTTTTAACATTTACCTAAAGGCGAAAATAATTTGTCGGCGCGGGGCCCCTTGCTCCTACATCATAAATTGAACTAAACGTAGCACCATACTTTCAGACGGATTAAACACCAGGTAAATATTGCCAATTAGCTTCTTATTTTGATATAGTTTTTTGTTAACATTTACCTAAAGGCAAAAATAATTTGTCGGAGCGGGGCCCCTTGATCCTACAGCATAAATTGAACTAAACGTAGCACCATACTTTCAGACAGATTAAACATGAGTTAAATATTGACAATTAGCTTTTTATTTTGATATAGTTCTTTTTTCTCATTTACCTAAAGGCAAAAATAATTTATTGGCACGGGGCCCCTTGCTAGAGCGGGGCCCGATTGGACAAAATCGGTCCAATCGGCCTAAGACCGGCCCTGAACGGTTCAATGTTGAACGAAAAATCGTTCAAATCGGAAATTTAAAAACGGGAATGAAGTCTTCCTGATAATATCTTTCTAACAAAAAAAAGTTTGTTCAAATCGGACTGTTCACTGAAAAGTTAGTATCGCGGGCTAGGTTGTTTGAACGGCTCAAAGTTGAACCAAAAATTGTTCAAATCGAAAAATCAAATATGGGAATGAGCTGTACTTGCCGAGATCTTTCCAACAAAAAAAAAGTTTTTCCAAATCGGACTGTTCACTCAAAAGTTAGCATCGCGGGACAGGTTGTTTGAACGGTTCAAAGTTGAACCAAAAATTGTTCAAAGCGAAAAATCAAATATGGGAATGAGCTGTACTTGCCGAGATCTTTCCAACAAAAAAAAAAAAAAAATTCGTTTAAATCGGAATGTTCATTCAAACGTTATTAGGGTGACAGACAGACAGACCGACCGACACACAAATTCCCCATTTCAATACCCTACTTTCAAATTTTTAATTTTTCGATATTTATTTCATTTTTTTGTTTTACTTTTTTTTGGACTTGGCAATATTTTTTGAACTTGGCGATATTTTTTGGACTTGGCGATATTTTTTAGATGCATTAAGCCACTTTTAATGCTTTTTTCGTCTCTTTCATTTTTAACGGGAAAGTAGGCTAAAAAGAAGACAAAAAAAAAAAAGAAAGAAAGTGAAGCAAAGAAAAGGAAATATACTACTAATACAAAATAAATTGTTGCTGCAGCAGCTATTGATCTTACTTCCAACGGAATTACTTGAAAGAACTGTACAAATTATGTTTAAAGCTCAAACTATGTTCAGAGATCATAAATATTAATAACCATTTGAAATTAAAATAAGTACTTATTTATACTCAAATCATATTTTTTTAAATCGGCTACTTATTAAGAGCGGGGACAATATTATAAGTACACATATAAATTAGAGGAGCACTATGATAATCAAACTCATATTAGTGTTTGGGTAAAACTTCATAAACCCTCAATATTATTTTAACAGTGTACTGTTAAAAGGATTGTAAACTTTTCTGAGTCTGCCTCTGCAGACAATTAACAATAGAAGAATATTTCCAATGTGACAGATCTTACAATAACTGATTAATAATAAAACTTTCATATAGGGTGAGTTCTGGTAAGTGCGTACCCTTTTTCTCAAAGTTCATGTTCTCAAGGGTGCTGCTCTGTTGAAAAATCTTGGACACTCACAATTTTTTTTTTAGTTTTCTTTCCAGATCCTTTACTAAGATTTTCAAGCATATATTATGTCAAATAAACCATAAGCATAGGTTTTGCGACCGGGTTTATGACACCTATTCTAAGGTACGCACTTTCCCTACCTAGCGGGGTAAGTGCGTCCACCTTCAAGAATGTGAATATGAACAGGAAAAAACTTCTGGCACATATTAAATATGTTAGGTAGTTGCCTTGGGATAATTCCTAATACTAGAGATCAGCACTTGCTTGCATGGATGAAACGCAATCAGTGATATCCCACGTGTCTTGCGAACAACTGTGATTTGAAGATTGAGAGAGTTGTGTCTGTGATTCTTCCTCTGTCCTTTTAATAAGACCAAGTGAGCAAATGTAAGTTGTTTTTATTTAGTAATAATCACTTATAGTCTACATAGTTTATTTTGGTTTAATACATTAATCAGTCTGTGTTTAAGCCAGGGTTCGCACTTACCCCTTCTTAAATGTAAGATGAGACATGTGCGTCCAATAGCGTTGTTGTAAGTGCGTACCCCTGTGATTTTCTTTAATTCTATTTGTATGGTAGATCGTTAGGTGACCTGAGTGAACAATTCGTTTTTTTCTTTTTTTTTTTGAATAAATACGGTTTTAAAATATTTTTCTTATTAGAATCAGCAGCAGTAAGAAAAAACACAAAATAAAGAGCAAAAAAAAAAAAAAGAAAATAATTGATCATGATATGATACTTGTACTTTTTTTTTCTTGTACATTGAAATAGTTTTTCACAAGGTGTTCTTAATTTTCTTAAATATAATTTATTCATTACTCCACCTTCGTTTTTTGAATCAGTTGGTTCCTTATTTAGTGTTTCACTTAATTTCATTGCTTCATTTGTCATTCTGGTTTAAATTAAGTATAGCTTATGATCGCTATTTTCAACGAAAAATTTACTAACTGATATCTAAAAGCCAATATATTTCAGAGGTAATGAATAAAATTGAAATCTTATGCCGCATTCAATGTAAATATAAATACTTGATGGAAATGACGTCGGATTTATAATCGGCTTATAAAAGAGTTATGAGCAAAATTAAAGGTGAATTACGAGAGTCGAATTTTCCACGTAATGGTACACACTTGCCTCATCATAATGGTACGCACTTGCTCCGCATAATAGTACGCATATGCCTCATGATAGTGGTACGCACTTGCCCCATCATAATGGTACGCACTTACCCCCACCTTACTTTAAAGAAAGGGAAAGTGCGTACCGTCATATAAACAAATTTTAGTTAGAGTATTTGATCAAAATACTCCATGTATGTTATTAGTAGCTATTACTCAAAAGAAACAACTTGCATTTCTTGACTTCAATTGCTTGGTATGACTACAAGAGAAACTGAAACAAAACCTTCTCAATCTTTACTTTAGAGTTTTTTTGAAGGCATTTAAACTGTCTCTGATTGTGTTTCGTCTATTGAATCCAGGCCTGAATTCTACCTATTGAAATTATCATTAGACAGTTATCTAACATAGTCGATGTGTTGCAGAAGCCATTTCAGGACAGTGTTCATGTAATTTCCAGTGGACGCACTTACCCCGTGGACGCACTTACCAGAACTCACCCTATATTCTCATTTTTTAAAGATACTTTTCATTCAAATGCAAAATATCAACCTCGAAAAATCATGGGAAGCAAATTATCGATGTTAGGAAAAACGACCCCTCAAACATCAATGGTAAAACCATCAGTGTAAAAAAAAACATCGATGTTTCGAAAACATCGACATCGATGCTGTAACAATAGTTCGTTCATACACTTGTACCAACATTAAAAATTGTCTAAAAATTTCACTAGATTTCATTTTGATGAATTCGTCCATTTACACTCTCATATATATATTGCGATAAACGTACGTTCTACGAAATCCTTTGCAAGACATGGTTGCAAATATTTTGCCGAGTTAAGTAAAGCATAATTAAAATACAACAGAGTATACTTGAAATACACCGCCAACTCGGCTATTTCGATCCATGGACTGCAGTTTTCGTGCTTTTTATGCACTCATCAGTATGGAATACGAAAGTAATACTCTATATACAAAAGTAAGTATAATATGGAATACTTTCGTATTCCATGCTGATGAGTTCATAATAAGCACGAAACAGCAGTCCATGGATCAAAATAGCCGAGTTGGCGGGTATTGCATGTTCCTGCCTTAGCCCTTGCTTAGGGGCGGTTACTCACTGCTTTATACCAGAGTATACTTGGTTTTAACTTCTTTGAAACAGCTTTTCCACGCTTCTATATTCTCTTAGGTCACCGAGTGATATACACTGGCGGAAAAAAAATCCCAACACCAAGAAAAAATTGCCGTAGAGTAATGAAATTTGGGTAATGCAATTGTCGAGTTAACATGTTTAATTGATTAAATGTACAAGATCACTGGCTAATTTAAGCTCAAGAAAATGCTGTGCAAATGTGAAATTATGTTAATTTAATAGAGGGTGTAACCTCCAGAATTTTGAAGGCAAGCCTGCAAGCGTGCATGCATTATGTCATACAGGTGCCGAATGTCACTTTGTGGTATGGAGTTCCATGCTTGTTGCACTTGCTGTGTCAATACTAGGGCCGTCATTGCTGACTGTGGATGATGCTCGAGGTGCCATCCCATGATATCCCATACGTTATCAATTGGAGACAGACCTGGTGATTTTGCAGGTCATGGTAACATGTCAGCACTCTGTAGAGCACATTGCGTTACAGCAGCGATGTGAGGGCGAGCGTTATCCGGTTGGAAAACGCCCCTTTGAATGCTACTCATGAAGGGCTGTACTACTGGTTAAATTAACAGACTGACGGCAAATTTTCAGTCAGTGAGTTTGGGATAACCACAAGAATGCCCCTGCTGTCGTAGGAAATTGCTCCAGAGACCATAACTCCAGGTGTGAGTCCCGTGTGTCTAGGCCGTAGACCGCTTGGATGCAGGCGGTCCCCTGGCCTCCTTCTGACCAATATACAGCCACCACTGGCACTAATTCAGAATCTGTTTTCATCAAAAATTACAACAGATCTCCACTCCGACCTTCAGTGAGCTCTGTCGTGGCACCACTGCCGTCGGAAAAGGCAATGGTTTGCAGTCAATGGAATACCGGCTACAGGCTGCCTGGCTCGGAGCTGTCCTTGAAGTAAACAGTTTCTTACCGTTCCTTGGGTCACGACGGTACCAACTGCAGCTCGAATGTCAGCCGCGGATGCAGTACGATGCGCCACAGCCGTACGCAAGATTCGGCGATCTTCCTTCTCAGTCGTGTCACGTGACAGCTCGGAACTCGATCTTCTTGAGGTAGGACCATCCCTTGCCCATAGCTTCCAATAATCATGCATGGTGGAAACATTCCCACCCAAGTCTTTCTGCAATATCGCGAAATGAAAATCCACCTTCTCGTAGCCAATTTGTACCACCTCGTTTAAACTCGGTGAGCTGTTGATAATGGCTTCTTCGTCTTCTTAAAAGGTACTCCTGGCTAACATGAACGCAATTCGTCCAATTTCACGGAAAAATAATACACACGAGCTTCACAACACGCTTTTAAAACAAGCCTTATTTGCATGTTCTGAGTGACGCCAGCTGCGCCACACTTATGCGCGGAACACGAAATTTATAATCGATGTCATCTTTCAGTTGTATAAACACGCCTACCAAATTTCGTTTATCTAACACAAGTCTTTCTTGGTGTTGGGATTTTTTTTTTCCGCCAGTGTATTTCATTACTTCAAGTGAACCACTTTAGTTCTGAAAGTAAAAAAGAATACATTTTGGAAATAATTTCCAAAACATAACTATGAATCCAAAAATATAACAAGAAGTTCTGTCAAGAACTAAACGAGCCTACTTTCCCGTACATCGACATCGGCATTCTCGCATCTGATCATTATTCTCTTGATTATCTGAAACTGAAAATTATGCCAAATATAACTTTTTAGCACTTAGAGCTAATTTCGAAAAGCAAAATATACCCCTCTCATCAGATGAAATAGACAAGTAAAAAGTAATTAACGAATAAATAAAGTTTTGTCGCACCTTTTAAAGAGTGTAACTGTTACAGTTCCTCCGTAGAAAAAATCCTCCATCGTTTTCAAAAAAAAAATAATAATAATAAAATACACTGAAGTGACAAAAGTCATGGGATAGCAATATGCAAATTTTCAGATGGCAGTAGCATCGCATAGAACAGGTATAAATGCGCAGTGCTTTTACAGAGCTTTCATTTCTGTTCAAGTTATTCATGTGAAGAGGTTTTAACGTGATGATGACCGCACGACGTGAATTAACAGACTTTGAACGCGGAATGTTAGTTGGAGCTAGACGCATGGGTCATGCCATTTCGGAAATCGTTAGAGAATTCAACATTCCCAGATCCACTGTGTCAAGAGTGTGCTGAGAGTATGAAATTTCAGGCATAACATCCCACCATGGACAGCGCAGTGGTCGACCGCCTGCACTTAAAGATCGAGACCGGCGACGTCTGCAAAGAGTCGTAAATTCTAACAGACAAGCAACACTGCGTCAAATCACCGTAGAAATCAATGTGGGACGTACAATGGACGTGTCTGCTAGAACTGTGCGGGGAAATTTGGATTTCTTGGGCTATTCCAGCAGAAGACCGACTCGAGTGCCTTTACTGACAGAACGACATCGCTTGCAGCGACTCTCGTGGGCACGTGAGCATATCGGTTGGTCCCTAGATGAATGGAAAACCGTGGCCTGGTCCGATGAGTCACGATTTCAGCTGGTAAGAGCCGATGGTAGGGTTCGAATGTGGCGCAGACCCCACGAAGCCATGGACCCAAACTGTCAGCAAGGCACTGTTCAAGCTGGTGGTGGCTCCGTAATGGTGTGGGCTGTTTTTTCATGGCATGGACTTGGTCCTCTAGTGCGACTGGACCGAACATTGACTGGAAATGCTTATGTGCAGCTACTTGGAGATCACTTGCAGCCATTCATGGACTTCATGTACCCAAACAACGATGGGATTTTTATGGATGACAATGCGCCATGTCACCGGGCCACAACTGTTCGCAATTGGTTTGAAGAAAATTCTGGACAATTCCAACGAATGATTTGGCCACCTAGATCGCCCGACATGAATCCCATTGAGCATTTATGGGACACCATCGAGAGGTCTGTTCGTGCCCAAAATCCTGCCCCATCAACGCTTTCACAATTATGGACGTCTATCGAGACAGCATGGCTCAATATTCCTGCAGAAGACTTCCAACGACTTGTTGAGTCCATGCCACGTCGAGTTGTTGCACTTCGCCGGGCAAAAGGAGGGCCGACACGATATTAAGAGGTATCCCATGACTTTTGTCACTTCAGTGTAAATAAGTAAAAGTACAAAGAGCATCAAAACACATTTTATCAAAGAAAGAAAAAAAAAAAAAAGCTCGTCCGTTAATAAAATGTCTCGAATTTCACTTTTAATCCGTTGCCAGTTGTTAAATATAAATAAAGAATAAAATGTTCGCGTGAATGAAACATTTTTGTTACAAAAAAAATCGTCTGCAAATAAAAAAAAAATAATAATAAAATAAAATAAAACAAATGAATAAATAAAAAAAATCGTCTGCACAGTCAGTCATTTTTTTTCTGAGCCTGCATTTCCGCCATGTTTGCGGAGTCGGAGCCGGAATCAGAGTCCTCACAGAAGATTACTCAGAAAAGTACTTTACAAATATTATATATCAAAACCATTTTCTTACGAAGTTAGTTTGAAGGAAATCCGACTTTAAGTTCACGATCAACATTCAACTTAAATTCCCCGTAGATGCTAATGTTAATTTTTTTTTCTGAATGGTTCAATATTGAACGAAAAATGGTTCAAATCAAAAAGCGAAATATGGGAATGTATGGGAAAGCCTCTCCGAGATCTTTCAAACAAAAAAAAGTTTATTCCATTCAGACGGTTCACTCAAAAGTTATTAGGTGGGGAAAGGTTGCTTGAACGGTTCAATGTTGAACGAAAAATTGTTCAAATCGAAAATGTAAATACGGGAATGAAGTATCCTTGAAAAGATCTTTCGAACAAAAAAAGTTTGTTCAGATCGGACTGTTCACTCAAAAGTTAGCATCGCGGGACAGGTTGTTTGAACGGTTCAAAATTGAACCAAAAATTGTTCAAATCGAAAAATCAAATATGGGAATGAGCTGTACTCGCCGAGATCTTTCCAACAAAAAAAAGTTTGTCAAAATCGGAATGTTCATTCAAAAGTTATTAGGGGGGGACAGACAGACCGATCGACCGACCGACACACAAATTCCCCATCTCAATACCCTACTTTCAAATTTTTAATTTTTCGATATTCATTTTACCTTATTATTTTTTTAACTTGGAGATATTTTTTTTAACTTGGCGATATTTTTTTTAACTTGGCGATATTTTTTGGACTTGGCGATATTTTTTAGATGCATTAAGCTACTTTTACTACTTTTTTCGTCTTTCTTTCATTTTTAACGGGAAAGTAGGCTAAAAAGGACGTGCAAAAATAAATGAAAAAAGAGAATAAAAATATCATTTTTTTTTTATAAATCACAAAGCTGCAACAACGAATAAGCATTTTAATTTACTTTTAAACAAAAATCTGAAATATAATGTCGGTAATTAATCGATTAGTTAGGATATAAATAAAACATACCACTTTTAATATTGATACGAAGGTACTAATGGTAAAAAGTACAACTAACCCAAACGCCTTTTTAGCCTACTTTCCCGTTAAAAATAAAAGAAAGACGAAAAAAGTATGAAAAGTAGCTTAATGCATCGAAAAAATATCGCCAAGTCCAAAAAATATCGCCAAGTTAAAAAAAATATCGTCAAGTCCAAAAAATATCGCCAAGTTAAAAAAATAAATAGGTAAAATGAATATCGAAAAATTAAAAATTTGAAAGTAGGGTATTGAGATGGGGAATTTGTGTGTCGGTCTGTCGGTCTGTCTGTCCCCCCCTAATAACTTTTGAATGAACATTCCGATTTGGACAAACTTTTTTTTGTTGGAAAGATCTCGGCGAGTACAGCTCATTCCCATATTTGATTTTTTGATTTGAACAATTTTTGGTTCAACTTTGAGCCGTTCAAACAACCGGTCCCGCGATACTAACTTTTGAATGAACAGTCCGATTTGAACAAACTTTTTTTTGTTCGAAAGATCTTTTCAAGGATACTTCATTCCCGTATCTACATTTTCGATTTGAACGATTTTTCGTTCAACATTGAACTGTTCAAACAAGCTCTCACCCCTAATAACTTTTGAGTGAACAGTCCGATTTAAACAAACTTTTTTTTGTTCGAAAGATCTCGGCAAGGATACTTCATTACCGTATTTAAATTTTCAATGTGAACATTTTTTCGTTCAACATTGAACCGTTCAAGCAACCTTTCTCCACCTAATAACTTTTAAGTGAACCGTCTGAATTGAATAAACTTTTTTTGTTCGAAAGATCTCGGAGAGACTCATTCCCATATTTCACTTTTCAATTTGAACTATTTTTCGTTCAATGATGAACCGTTCAGAAAAATTTTTAACATGAGCGCCTACTGGGAAATTTAAATTGAATGTTGATTCTGAACTTAAAGGCGGATTTCCTTCAAACTAACTTTGTAAGAAAACGGTTTTGATAAAAAATGTATGTTAAGTACTTTTCTGAAAAATCTTCTGTGAGGACTCTGATTCCGACTCCGACTCCGCAAACATGGCGGAAATGCAGGCTCAGAAAAAAATGACTGACTGGGCAGACGATTTTTTGTTTATTTATTCTTTTTTTTGTTTAATTAATTATTATTATTTTTATTTATTTATTTATTTATTTTTTGGCAGACGATATTTTTTTTGATTACAAAAATTGTTCATTCACTAGAGCATTTTATTCTTTATTTATATTTAATAACTGGCAACGGATTAAAAATAAAATTCGAGACATTTTATTAACGAACGAGGTTTTTTTTTTCTTTGATAAAATGTGTTTTGATGTTCTTTGTACTTTTATTTTATTTATTATTTTTTTTCTTTTGAAAAAGATTGTGAAATTTTTCTACGGAAGAACTATAACAGTTACATTCTTTAAAAGGTGAGACAAAACTTTATTTACTCGTTTATTTACTTTTTACGTGTCCATTTCATCTGATTAGAGGGTTATATTTTGCTTTTAGAAATCAGCTTTAAGTGCTATAAAGGTATGTTTGACATAATTTTCAGTTTCAGATATTCAAGAGAATATTGATTAGATGCTAGAATGCCGATGTCGATGTACGGGAAAGTAGGCTCGTTTAGTTCTTGACAGAACTTCTTGTTATTTTCTGCTTTATGAAATGCGATTTTTATGAATTTTGATTTTTTTCATTTTTTTCACCTACTTTCCCGTTAAAAATAAAAGAAAGACGAAAAAAGTATTAAAAGCAGCTTAATGCATCTAAAAAATATCGCCAAGTCCAAAAAATATCGCCAAGTTAAAAAAATATCGCCAAGTCCAAAAAATATCGCCAAGTTAAAAAAATAAAAAGGTAAAATGAATATCGAAAAATTAAAAATTTGAAAGTAGGGTATTGAGATGGGGAATTTGTGTGTCGGTCGGTCGGTCGGTCGGTCTGTCTGTCCCCCCTAATAACTTTTGAATGAACATTCCGATTTGGACAAACTTTTTTTTGTTGGAAAGATCTCGGCGAGTACAGCTCATTCCCATATTTGATTTTTCGATTTGAACAATTTTTGGTTCAACTTTGAACCGTTCAAACAACCTGTCCCGCGATGCTAACTTTTGAGTGAACAGTCCGATTTGAACAAACTTTTTTTTGTTCGAAAGATCTTTTCAAGGATACTTCATTCCCGTATCTACATTTTCGATTTGAACAATTTTTTGTTCAACATTGAACCGTTCAAACAAGCTGTCACCCCTAATAACTTTTGAATGAACAGTACGATTTAAACAAACTTTTTTTTGTTCGAAGCATCTCGGCAAGGATACTTTATTACCGTATTTAAATTTTCAATTTGAACATTTTTGGTTCAACATTGAACCGTTCGAGCAACCTTTCCCCACCTAATAACTTTTGAGTGAACCGTCTGAATGGAATAAACTTTTTTTTGTTCGAAAGATCTCGGCGAGTACAGCTCATTCCCATATTTGATTTTTCGATTTGAACAATTTTTGGTTCAACTTTGAACCGTTCAAACAACCTGTCCCGCGATGCTAACTTTTGAGTGAACAATCCGATTTGAACAAACTTTTTTTTGTTCGAAAGATCTTATCAAGGATACTTCATTCCCGTATTTACATTTCCGATTTGAACAATTTTTCGTTCAACATTGAACCGCTCAATCAAGCTGTCACCCCTAATAACTTTTGAGTGAACAGTCCGATTTAAATAAACCTTTTTTTTTCCCGAAGGATCTCAGCAAGGATACTTCATTACCGAATTTAAATTTTCCATTTGACCATGTTTTCGTTCAACATTGAACCGTTCAAGCAACCTTTCCCCACCTAATAACTTTTGAGTGAACCGTCCGAATGGAATAAACTTTTTTTTTGTTTGAAAGATCTCGGAGAGGCTTTCCCATACATTCCCATATTTCGCTTTTTGATTTGAACCATTTTTCGTTCAATATTGAACCGTTCAGAAAAAAAATAACATTAGCGTCTACGGGGAATTTAAGTTGAATGTTGATCCTGAACTTAAAGTCGGATTTCCTTCAACTAACTTTGTAAGAAAATGGTTTTGATAAATAATGTTTGTAAAGTACTTTTCTGAGTAATCTTCTTTGAGGACTCTGATTCCGACTCCGACTCCGCAAACATGGCGGAAATGCATTCTCAGAAAAAAATGACTGACTGTGCAGACGATTTTTTGTTTATTTATTCATTTGTTTTATTTTCTTTATTTATTATTATTATTTTTTTTTAGCAGACGATTTTTTTTGTAACAACATTTTTTCATTCACGAGAACATTTTATTCTTTATTTATATTTAACAACTGGCAACGGATTAAAAGTGAAATTCGAGACATTTTATTAACGGACGAGTTTTTTTTTTTTTTCTTTCTTTGATAAAATGTGTTTTGATGCTCTTTGTACTTTTATTTATTTATTTATTTATTTATGTTGTTATTATTTTTATTTTTATTTTTTTTTGAAAACGATGGAGGATTTTTTCTACGGAGGAACTGTAATAGTTACACTCTTTAAAAGGTGCGACAAAATTTTATGTATACGTGTCTATTTCATCTGATGAGAGGGGTATATTTTGCTTTTCGAAATCAGCTCTAAGTGCTAAAAAGGTATGTTTGACATAATTTTCAGTCTCTGATAATCAAGAGAATAATGATCAGATGCGAGAATGCCGATGTCGATGTACGGGAAAGTAAGCTCGTTTAGTTCTTGACAGAACTTCTTGTTAATACATAGAATTTAGCTAATCTTCAGCCCAAGCTGCAGATTACTTTCTTATTATATTTGAGAGATATCAATTTACTTACCTCTAATGTGGAAATAATACACTTAAAGAATGAACACATACTGCTATGTAATATCATCGATGTCAAATCTAATATTGCTTCTAAAGAAAACACAATTTAATTAAATTTCATTTATAATTTAATACTAGTCATATTTCTGTACTATCAGAAAATTAAGTCGGTATGTTAAGTGCATAATAAATTACATTTAGTTAAATAATTTCTCGTTATGGGAAAAAAATATTTTCTGCTATTCTTCGAGTGTCGATCGAAACAAAGAAATCCACATTTTTACAGACCTTAATTAAAAATGATTATATTACTATAATTGGACATTATCAGGTAAGCTCAATATTTCCCGAATGGAGGAATTTTCTCCCGCTTAGCTGGATATTAAATAATCCCCTGCTTTTAGATCCATATTCCAATTGCGAAAATCATAGCAAATTTAATTAAATCTCAATTTGAGTTCGAGAAAGGTGATTTGAATTTTAGTATTTCATAAATCATACGCATCGAAGAGTAGTTAATTGATTAAAACTTAGTTCTCGAAGGATAGTATATATATATATATATATATATATATATATATATATATATATATATATATATATATATGTATATGTATACTGTGTGTGTGTTTATCATTACTTGATTTTGTGTTAAACAATACGGATGGTGCATTCCCAGGAATATAAATATACATTTATGACCATTAATTGTGTACTTATTTTGATTTTTCATCTAAATTATGTATGTGAATGTAGCTTGAATAAATACAAATAGTAAGGGACTAAAGATCTGTGATTCGACTCAAATACAGCATGCTACACATTCGAGACTTTTTTTTTTAATTAACAAAGTGAAAGTTTTTTCAGACATGGGGCTTGTATGATTAAGGCGAATACTATCGTTTTGAACAGAAAGAAAAGTGAAAATTTCTTTAAAAAAAATGAATGAAAACAGAATTCCTTCAATCCATGTCAGTTCTTGCAAAAGTTACTGTATCTCAAATTGTTCAACGCTGTACATCGTTATTGTGATATTTCGTGCGTCGGCACAAGCTTAATATCTGTACAATGAGTTTCGCTGCATTAGCAGTGATGCTGCAGTAAAGCTTACTGAGATGAACAGTAGGGTGTCCCGAAAAAATCGAAATTCCGCAGAGCACTTAGCCTTAGTGCGGAACATTTGTGACTCCCCAACACTAATTACTGTGCGAAATTTCTTGACTCTGAGTTAATGCCTTCTGCTCTGGCAAGAGGCTTGAAGTTTAGAGATTTTTGGAAAAAAATCGAAAAAAGAGAAAATTTACAAAATATTTTAAAATACACAGAATGTTAAGCCTTAGTACGGAAAATTTGTGACTCCCCGACACTAATTACTGAGCAAAATTTTTTGACTCTGAGTTAATGCCTTCTGCTCTGGCAAGAGGCTTGAAGTTTAGAGATTTTCGGGAAAAAATCGAAAAAATGAGAAAATTTACAAAATATTTTAAATTTCACGGAATGCTAAGCCTTAGTGCATGAATGCTTTATTTTCCTGCCACAAACTAATACGTTAAATTTTAAGTCTGTGAGCTAATTATTTATGCTCTGGAAAAAGGCCTGAAATTTGGGAATTTCATTAAAAAATTCTTAAATGCGAATAACACATAAGAAACTGCTACATACCTAATACTTACCAATATTTCACATTTTTATCACCTCAATGACAACATCAGACCACCCCTTGAACTGAAATGGGCTCCTCTTCGTTGTTTATATGGTTACGTCGACAAGGAAGTTAAATGATTTAAGTATTTGTTGGAAGTCATATGATGTGCTTTTCGTATTAGTTCGATATGTCTAAATCGAAACGCTCAAATATTTTTCTAAGAGATAATTCTAAATGTGCAATTTTTGGATACGCTAAAGACTTTGACTGCATGCTTCCAACCTATGGAGATGTTATAAAATGTTGTATGTACGAGAGACGAATATTTTCTTCGGAGATGGGTAGTAATAAGGAGCCTAGCTTCTCGATTATTGCTGATCGTGTAGCAAGAAAGGTAATAAACTTGTATAAGGACTCGAGCATTCCGGTAATTTCAAAACAACGTGTCATTGCAATGATACATACTTATCACAAAAAATATGTGGATATGAAGGCTGTTCTTAAAAGAGTCAAACACAGCGAAAAAACACGAGATCGACTTGTGAAATTTAAGGAGGATGCAGTGGAACTGTTTGATATAGCTGCTTGTAAGTGCTATGATTTTGATTCATGTTCATGTCCTAAAGAGAAAAAAGTTCCTTTGAAAGAAAGAGTATTTCTCTATGATCAAAGAACTACTAGATTAATGTCCATCGGTGGAGTGGATATTGGAGAAACGAAGAAACTTCAAAAGAGAACCAAAAGAAGGTCACAGGACTCTATTCGTTACTCTCTTGGCGCATCAACTTCAACTTCAGTTCAATCGAAGGATCCAACAAAATCCGCCCAAGATTTGGAAGCAGGAAATTATACTAAATCAAACCTTTCTTGCTCTAATACTTTCAACGAAAAACCTTCTACATCTACATCTTCTCAAATGCGGATTAAACTGAAAAATACAGCTATGACGAGTTTGAGATTTGGAATTTCTAACAGAGCCGCAGCAGCGGTTGCTTCTAGTGTTTTGCAGGATATTGGTATGATTTCTGAAACCGACACTTCTCTTGTCATCGACAAAAACAAAATTTCTAGGGAACGAGCGAGAATTGGAAAAGAATTGAAATCTATTTCCATACGTGAAACCAACAGTCCTTTACTCGGTCTTTACTTTGACGGTCGTCGTGACAAAACAAGGATGAATGAAAGAAATGAGACAGGTAAATTTTATGCACGATCTATAGTAGAAGATCATTACTCTCTTGTAAAAGAGCCCGGGAGTCAGTATGTTGGACATGTCACTCCTAAGTCAGGGTCCAGTCTAGACATCATGAAATGCATTTATAGTTATGTGGAAGCTCACGGCGGTGGATTTGAAAACCTTCTTGTTGTCGGAGCAGATGGAACAGTCGTAAACACTGGAGTAAAAGGTGGAATAATTCGCCTATTAGAGCAAAATCTTCGCAGGCCCCTCCAGTGGGCTATTTGCCTTTTACATTTTAACGAACTCCCATTACGGCATCTTTTTCAGTTCGTAGATGGTACAACAACAGGCCCAAAATCATACTCTGGTACAATTGGAAAAAGCCTGTACGACTGTGAAAAACTTCCTGTAGTTCGGTTTAAGGCAGTAGATTGCAAGTTGCCCCCTGATGTTGACCCGACAATACTGAGTAAAGACCAACAGTATTTATTTCAGATATCCCATGCAATCAAATCAGGTGAGTGCTCTCCAAATCTTGCTAACCGTGAACCTGGTACTCTAAATATTTCTCGTTGGCTGACAACAGCTAATAGAATCTTGAGACTCTACGTTTCAACTATAAAACCATCAGCTGAGTTGAAAATCCTGGTCAAGTTTATATTAAACGTATATTCACCATCCTGGTTTAAAATAAAACTTAACCATTCTATTAAAGATGGAGCAAGACATGTGTGGGAAATTATTCATGCATCAAGATACTTGCCAAAAATGTATCTTGACGTAATCGATCCCGTCATTGCTCGGAATGCATTCTTTGCTTGTCCAGAAAACATTCTGTTAAGTATGATAACAGATGAAAATGTAAGTATCAGAGAGCTCGGTATTCATAGAATCTTAAAGGCTAGAGAAAGTGCATATGTTGATGGAGACTGTGTGCGGACATTCCACATCCCAAAGCTTAACTTTGAGGCAGCAGATTATGTTAGTTTGATAGACTGGAACAATTGCAAAATAACGCCTCCACCAGTTCTCTGCAACGTTCCGTCAGACGATCTTCAAAATATGATGGCTGTTGGAGTTCCATGCGAAAAATGGAAGTTCATTCAATTCCCTTGCCATACACAGGCCGTTGAACGCATCGTGAAATTAGTTTCTAAGGCATCAACTCAAGTATGTGGCCAGGAGAAAAGAGACGAGTACATTTTCGCTGTCTTAAAATCACGCAGCAATATGCCTGCATTTCACCATAAAAGTGATTACAAATTACAGTAACACATGATGTCTCTCTAACTGTAAATTCCAAAGCCTGAACAGTACATTATGAAATTTTAAAAATGCATAATTGATAAGCCTTAAACCCATTTTGTAATTTTTTCTTTAATGCATAGAAAAATGCAGTTTGAATTATTTGAATATTTTTCAGGGAGATTTTCTAACTGCATAAATACTTTAATTTCAAATCGAATTTATTTCCACATGTAATTAGATTATAAACAAAGGTCCCCTCTTTTAGGCTTTTTCATTAAAATCTTTAGGGCCTCTTTTACCTGAAATTCAAGTTCCTTGCCATAGCGGAAGACACTAACTCTGAGTCACGAATTTTTGCTCTGATATTAATTTTTGGGTTCTTTTACATGAAATTCAAGTCTCTTTTGCCATAGCGGAAGATATTAACTCAGAGCCACAAAATTTTTCTCTGATATTAGCTTTAGGTAGTCACAAATTCTTTGCACTATGGCAGCATTCCGTGAAATTTAAAATATTTTGTAAATTTTCTCATTTTTTCGATTTTTTCCCGAAAATCTCTAAAGTTCAAGCCTCTTGCCAGAGCAGAAGGCATTAACTCAGAGTCAAGAAATTTTGCTCAGTAATTAGTGTCGGGGAGTCACAAATTTTCCGTACTAAGGCTTAACATTCTGTGGATTTTAAAATATTTTGTAAATTTTCTCTTTTTTCGATTTTTTTCCAAAAATCTCTAAACTTCAAGCCTCTTGCCAGAGCAGAAGGCATTAACTCAGAGTCAAGAAATTTTGCACAGTAATTAGTGTTGGGGAGTCACAAATTTTCCGCACTAAGGCTAAGTGCTCTACGGAATTTCGATTTTTTCGGGACACCCTAATGAACAGATTTTGAGACATTCGCTAAAATTGTGCTACACTTATATATTAACGCTGAAATTGTAATTTTGGACTGCAGTTAAGACTTTGTTCATGACCGAAATTAAAATAATGAAATAAGGAATGAAAACTATTTATAAAGTCATTTTCACTAACGTATTTCAGCAACAAAATGGTCTACCATGATAACTCGATCTCATGGGTTTAATTTTTTTGTTAAGAAATATCGATTTAATAATTTTCTTTTAAAAGGACAAGTATCGGTTAGAGTTAGTACTAAGTAAATTTTAGGTGGGAAATACGATGTGACTTTTTTATAGCTTTATAAATTCAGCGAAATTCTTCTTCATATTTTTCCCCTATTTTCCAAGCAAAAATTTAATAAAACCGGTATTTAGCTTTATTTGAACACTAGATTTATGTTTTTCATATACCTATCTTAAAATCGGTCACATAATTGTCTAGTTTGAGCCATTATTTCAAATGTGTGTGTGTGTGTGTGTGCTGCTTCGCAATTATGGGTGCCACCATGTCCTGCATGGTAGCGAAGGAGCAGGAGCCGGTGGGCGTCTCGGGAGCTGACCACTCCTTGTTGCAGACTTTGAGTTCAATCGGAAGAAGAAACTACACGACACCTGAGGTCTAAAAAAAAGATTGCTTTTGGTAATTTGAAAAACATTTATGAAAGGAATAGCCCATTGGTCTCTCTTCCTCCTTACTGTAAATATTTATGAATTTGAACTTTTCGCATCTCTAGCCCCTCAAAAGAATGTCAACGATGAACAAAAGGCTCCCTTCCCCTCTAAATAAGTATAATGGATATGAAACTGCCGAACAAGGGAAAGAACAGGTTGGGGGGGGGGGGGGTGTCTATCTCTAAAACGGGGTGGGTGATGGGGAAAAAATAGTGACCCTTTTTGGATTAAGGGGATAATTTATGTAACAATTACTAAGGATGGTGTCAGAATTACTTTTGGCGGCTTTTTTCTCTTTTGTCCTTACAATGTAAATCTACAAAAGCGCGTTTGCGCGAAAGCGCCGGATTGGCGCTTTTGCGCAAACAACGTTTCACAAGAATCCGAAAACCCGAAAATTTGCATGTGCAACGCACTTTTGTAGATTTAGCGGTTCACCTGAATTCTGCCCTAAGTATGTGTACCAGAGGAGTTTGCTTCATAAGTAAAGCAAGGGTGAATCTAGAAAGTTTTTAAGAGAAGAGCGATTGATTTTTTATGCGTCCTTTACTACCCATCTTGGTCTACAAATGTTGACCTCATATGTTTTGGATTTCAATTGCGAAACGTGCTCTGAAAATAGCTCTACATTTTCCATCTGCTACCGTCAAAGATAGTTTAAAAATGCCTTTTTTGAACTTCAATAGTGAAAATTTACCAGTGGTTAGTCCCTCAAGGCAGGGGCGATCTCCATAATCGCCGCTCTCTTGCATCCGTCCCTGATCATAAGAATAGGAAAACGAAATGAAAAACTAAAAGGACATTCATGATGGTCAAGTTACGGCCGCTACATAGACAGGCCAAAGCATCAAGATTAAGTTTCACCACTTTGGATCCAATTCATTTATTTTTACTTTCAATTTTTCATTGTTGCTGATTAGGGTTACCAGAAAAAAGTTTTGGCACATTGCTAAGCTTTGCCAAATCCACGTACCGCTAATAACTGTTCACAGCAAAAAATTTGCTGGCCGATTGCTGGCCAGAAAAGACAAACACTCAAACACGTGCTGGATCCAAAGGTTGTGAAAATTAATCTTAATGCGTCGGCTCGTTCATATAGAGGCCTTAGGTCAAGTGAAAGCAATAAACAATCGTGATTGCTGAGAAAGAAAATAAACCATGTTTTCCGGCTCGCGGGATAGCTAAATCCTCAGTTTTAGTTTGAAGAAGACGAAAAGATGAACACTCAATTAATCAAGAATATTTCAGTCAAAGTGTATCATTAACTTTCGTCACGAGCAATCTAGCTTTCTTTAGGACAGAAACAATCTATTACTATTAACTTAAGAAGAGGAAATTAACACCTTCGTAAGAGTAAATAGGTGACAATGATTTTGATTGATTTCCTCTCCATCCGAGTTACATTAAATAAATAGGCGACTGTTATGTAGATTGATTTTCCTCTCTTCCATTGTTGGCCTTTCGAGATAATAACAGTATTTCACCAGATAATGATACGAGTTTGGATAAATATATATTCTTATCGATGTTTACGATCGAGAAAATAATGAGTACTCTCTATGATAATAAGTTTTACTAAGAAATAGATCACAATCATATGGCAATGAAAAAATTGTGAGGACAAGCGAAAAATCACTAATTCTTGGAGCCTAATAGCGGAGAATTTCATCAAAAATTTTAATGATTAAAGTGTCTTAAACAGAAAGAAAACTCAAATTTTAATTTAAAAAAAAAATTTAAAAAAAAAAATCCATTATCAAACAATGTTCTTTTGTATAGAAACCATACACTGCAAAAAATAAACTGTTGTTTTTACAGTATAATACTGGCAGCAGAGGTTCCAATTTAAAACTGCAAAATGCACAGTAATAAACTGAAACTAGCAATTTTACAGTTTCTTACTCTAAAGTTAGAAATTTTACAGTTTATTGCCGTAACAGTTAGCTGTATTATACTGTAAAAATAACAGTGTGATACTGGCAGCAGAGGTTTGCAGTTAGAAACTGTAAAACGCACGGTAATAAACTGCAAAATTAGCAATTTTGCAGTTTAGTACAGTAAAATTAGCAATCATACAGTTTAGTACACTGTAAAAGTAGAAATTTTAGTTTATTACTGTAAAAGTGACAAATTTTTACCGCTTATTACTATAAAATTAGCTGTATTATACTGTAAAAACAGCATTCATTTTTCACAGTGCATAGTTTTTGCAATACGTGAGTACTAAAATGAAAACGCACAGTTCTATGTAATTTTTCTCAGTCAGATGAACGAATTGGAATGAAAGACACCTAGAAATAGGAAATCTTTTCGAAAAGATTAATCCTCTGCCATACGCATCAGTGTTTCCGTATCCCAACAATGCCCAATGGACGGAGAACCACCACCCAGGAGAAATCTACGTTTGCGCTAAATCAGTTCGTCGAAATTGCCCATGATGATCTGCTGTCTTGGGGAAAAGGTGATAAAAAATTTATGGTGCTTTCTCTTTCTTGTTTTCATTATTAAAATATGTGGAGAGTTTTGGGCACTTTGAATTTATAAACTGCCACTATACTTGTATTAAATTTTATAGACGTAGTAAAAACCGTAATATAGGTGTCTATGGGTGATTCTACAAATACGGGAATATTTCTAATATGTAGGTTTCAAAAAATTAATTTAATATTAAAAATATGAAAAAAAATCAGGAAAGTGCTTTATAAGTTACGTAATAAAATAGAATATAACATAAATAGAAAAAAACCGTAATATATGTATATATGGGTGATTCTACAAATAAGGGAATATTTCTAATATGTAGGGGAGAGTGGTAATGAATGGGCCACTTTTTGGTTTTGAATTTTTGTAATTTTTTCTAACACTTTACTTTAACTCTAAATTGGTGTTTTAGTTACTTTACTTATCTGGCTGTCTAAAAAAGTCATAAAAGTTGGATTAGCACCTGTCTATAATGAATTATAATAGAAAATAAAAATTTTTAAATTTGGCCCATTCAACCCCACCTATGGGGTTGAATGGGCCATCGAAGGTAATGAATGGGCCACTAAATGAATTCAATGAAAACATGTGGATTTAATCTTTTATTTGCTGAATATGACAAAATAAATGTGGCACTTGACATGATGATACAAAATCACACTAATTTAAAATTATATAACCATCAAAACTGATGCAATTAAAATAAAACTGATGTATACCAATTGTAGCAGAAAAATGACTAAATAATGAGATTGTAAGAAATAAATAACATCAAATATATATATATAAAAAAATAACAGATAATACACACTATGATTTAACAAAATTTATATATTTCAAAAATAATATTAAAAATCACTTTCAAAAACTTCATCTTCATTTTCAAACTTGTCAAAATTCAAAATTTTTTTTTTAAATTTACTAGACATCGGGAATAAGAAATATCTAACTTAAGTTACCAAGAAAGAAAATGAAATTGTACTGTGAGGAATATAATATGAAGGAGAGAGGGGGCTTTTTCAAGCCACGCACTGCGACCAGAGGTCTATTGTACTATAGGAATATAATATAGATCTGCAAATTATATTTAGAAGTTACTACAAACCTATTTTGACGACAGTAATCTTAATCTATCTATGACAGTCAGTTGTGTTTCATATTAATGCGAAAATCCAAAGAAAAGGAAGAAAAACAATATTTAGGTGGCCCATTCATTACCATGACATAGTGGCCCATTCAGCCCCACCTATACTTTTGGAATACATTTAGGTTTTTTGAGTACATTGAATTTAGATAACATCAAAATACATTTTAAGATTAGTTTATAGATATGGAAAGACTAGCTTATACATATGTATGCAGTGAAATACTTGGTACATTTTAGCTAGGAAATGTTTTACTAAAAAGGGAAAAACTTACTTTTCAGTCAGATTCTTGACCATGCCACTCTAGTTTGAAAATGGCTCAGCGCAAACGAATGAAAATTGGATGAGTTTAGTAGAACAAATAGCTACATCTATTGGTGGCATCAAAAAAAATTCATGCAAATACTTTTTAGCCTACTTTCCCGTTAAAAATAAAAGAAAGACGAAAAAAGTATTAAAAGTAGCTTAATGCATCGAAAAAATATCGCCAAGTCCAAAAAATATCGCCAAGTTAAAAAAAATATCGCCAAGTCCAAAAAATATCGCCAAGTTAAAAAAATAAAGAGGTAAAATGAATATCGAAAAATTAAAAATTTGAAAGTAGGGTATTGAGATGGGGAATTTGTGTGTCGGTCGGTCTGTCGGTCTGTCGGTCGGTCTGTCTGTCTGTCCCCCCCTAATAACTTTTGAATGAACATTCCGATTTGGACAAACTTTTTTTTGTTGGAAAGATCTCGGCGAGTACAGCTCATTCCCATATTTGATTTTTTGATTTGAACAATTTTTGGTTCAACTTTGAGCCGTTCAAATAACCGGTCCCGCGATACTAACTTTTTAATGAACAGTCCGATTTGAACAAACTTTTTTTTGTTGGAAAGAACTTTTCAAGGATACTTCATTCCCGTATTTACATTTCCGATTTGAACAATTTTTCATTCAACATTGAACCGCTCAAGCAAGCTGTCACCCCTAATAACTTTTGAGTAAACAGTCCGAAAAAAATGACTGACTGTGCAGACGATTTTTTGTTTATTTATTCATTTGTTTTATTGAATTTATTATTATTATTATTATTATTTTTGGCAGACGATTTTTTTTGTAACAAAAATGTTTCATTCACTAGGGCATTTTATTCTTAATTTATATTTAACAACTGGCAACGGATTAAAAGTGAAATTCGAGACATTTTATCAACGGACGATTTTTTTTTCTTTTTTTTTCTTTTTTTTTCTTTCTTTGATAAAATGTGTTTTGATGTACTTTGTACTTTTAATTTTTTTTTGAAAACAATTGAGGAATTTTTCTACGGAAGAACTGTAACAGTTACATTCTTTAAAAGGTGCGACAAAACTTTATTTATTCATTTATTTACTTTTTATGTGTCTATTTCATCTGATGAGAGAGGTATATTTTGCTTTTAAAGGTATGTTTGACATAATTTTTAGTCTTAGATAATCAAGAGAATAATGATCAGATGCTAGAATGCCGATGTCGATGTACGGGAAAGTAGGCTCGTTTAGTTCTTGACAGAACTTCTTGTTCATATTTTGTTAGTGGCCCATTCATCACCATGGCCCATTCATTACCACTCTCCCCTAGATTTTTCAAAAAATTAATTTAATATTAAAAATCTGAAAAAAATCAGGAAAGTACTTTATAAGTAATGTAATTAAAATAGAATATCAGCAGAGCTTAAATGTTTGTATTTTATTATACTTTTGCATTTTTAAAGACTTTTTCTGTACTTGCTTCTGTCATGGTTTTCACGTTTTGCTTCCGGTTGCAGAGTTAAATCCACGCGTGAACTTTAACGCCCTTCCGCTTTATAGTGGAGTTGAGTCGAGTACAATCATTAGCAGGAATACGACTGGAAGCTTTAAATTCGACTGAAATTGTTGGAGATAAACCTTGCAATATTAAAGCAGAAGAAGAAATGAAACGAATGAGATTAGCTAACAATCAACATATTAGGCCAGTTCAAAAATTTGCTTAGGTGACTTATTAAAAAAGGCTAATAAGGGCTGTAGAAAATGCATTGGTAGTTCTTCAAATTGAACATTACGCTTGATGGCGTTTGACTCAAAGTAAGTTGATAAATTAACAAAATTGGAAACGAAATATTCTCATGAATCTCTTCTCTACTAATAATAAAGCTGAAGGTGTGTCTTTCTTTCTGTCCTTCTGTCTGTTACGCGCGTAGCGCCAAAACCGTTCGGTCGATTTTCATGCCACTTGGCACAAAATTAGTTTGTAGCATGTAGTTTTGCACCTCGAAGCGATTTTTCGAAAATTCCATTTCGTTCTTTTTCTATTCGAATTCTTAGCGGAAATTCGATAAAATAGGGAAGAAATATTTCACACACATTTTCAAGTCTTATGTCAATCGAGAGCTTGAAATTTTCTGCACAAAATGAAGTTTTTTTGAAGTTTCTACGATTATCAGGAGAGCTGTAACAATTGTTTTTAGAATCCCGAAATTCAAGGCTTACCTTCAGTAAAGCAAGCCAAACGATTCTAAAATGATTGAGCTCTAGAATAAAATTTGTTTGAAAAGAGAGATAAAATGAATTATTTTATCAACGGAAATCAACTTTTCATGCTGTTACTATGGTTACGTGTTCATACTTATTTTTGTTTCGTTCTTTTTCCAGGGTTGACAGACGTAGTATTTTTGATTCTACGGTAGTATTTTTTCGGCCCAAATAAGGAGCGTAGTATGTTTCTGGCAACTCTGTTTCCAATATACTAATGACTTAATTAAAAGATTTGGGGGATTTTTTTTTTTTTTTCATTTTCATAGATTTCGCATTTCAGCAACATTGATTTTGGCAACGTTTGGAAACAGTAGTATTTTGTAATATTTTTTTTTTAGAGGAGGCGTAGTATTTTTTTGTTCCAATTCTCTGGCAACCCGATCTTTTTCCCGGTGAAGATGCTTTGGGACCCTGCTTGGCGCGTTTTCAAAAAGTCAACTACGCAAAATAGCTAAGGTTACCACGCTTGGCGCGCCTATCGTTCATTTAGCGAGAAAAGGGTACCTAAAGCACAGATTAACGAAATATCGTATCAATTGCGATATTGCATCGTTTTTTAAAGTGTTTCATTTCGGAAAATGTATTGTTTTGTTTTTTAAGCTAGGAAAAAAAACTTTCTTCTTCTTTTAAACTTTGGTAAGATTTCTGTTGGTTTCTGTTATCAACAAAATTGTTCTTATTTTCTCTTTTTGCTTATTTTTGTGCATCTCCCTTGGAGTTGCATTCGAATGTTCCAAGGGGGTGTTTTACCCCATTTATCGGGTAAATCAGTGTTTTCAATGCAAGGTGATATGAATTGGTTAACAAAAGTGATATGAATTGGCGCGACCACTTGGCGATATATCGCCAAGCTTTTGATCGCCAACTATTTGACGCCAAATTGGCGAATTTTTTTTTTTTTATTTAGGTTCAATTTGGCACTGTTGGCGATATTTAGCGAAAAATCCACTGAATGATGTTAAAATCGACGATATTTAGGAGATTAATAATTGTAAAACATTTTTTTGCATTGTTTCGTAGCGAACTAGGGATACAAATGTTTGAATTGTTATCTTGCTTAGCACTTAAGGCATCTACTAAGAAATTTACACGTAAAACTAAGTAGTGTGGGGTCTATATCAGATCTTTATATCACTTTGAAGGAATTATAGTTGAATAAAACTAAAATAGAGCATTTTTCTGCTATATCAATTATTTTACAAATGAACTTTTAATTTTATACCACGGGCAAAGCCGTGCGGGTACCGCTAGTAAAAGATAAAGTGTTAGTGAATAGCATTTTTAACGGCGTTTGTTATTTTCTCGGTGAATTATGCTTAACTGCGTTTGTCTTCACGCAATTCTAAATAAATTTTAAAACGAAAAAACTTTGAAATAAAATATAAAAAAAACTTTTTAAATTTAAAGACTATTTCTGTCTGCTCATTCGCACTAAAAAGTATGAAATAAACGGTGAAAATGCGCTTCGGATCCCTGCTTGGCGCATTTTCAAAAAGTCGCCAATTTTTGCGTAATGTCTCTCGGAGCTTTCTATTCGCGAGATAACAAGGAAAAACGCGCTAGTTGGCGACTTTTTGAAAATGCGCCAAACAGGGACCCAAAGCGTATTTTCACCGTTTATTTCATACTTTTTTGTGCGAATGAGCAGACAGAAATAGTCTTTAAATTTAAAAAGTTTTTTTTATATTTTATTATTTATTTTTTTTTGAAGGCATATGAATGGTAAAATGGGCATGCGAATGACACAAAGGGTATGTGAATAACACAATAGGTACAGTGGCTCACAAAAGTGTTCGTACATCTTAAAAAATTGCAATTGAACAAAAATTCCCTGAAACTGAGTTTGAATATGAAGATCAATATTTTTTTCCATCAGCTCTGAATCCTTCTGAATAAAGCCCTGTATTTGTTTTTGAAATATTGACTGATTTTCAATTTGAAATGAGTCAAAAAGCGAAGACACACAGAAATAACATGCCACAAAAGTCTTCGTACACTGCAATATTTTCCAAGAAATTCCTGATTTAAGTTCATATCTGTCATTTTTTCGTTATTCTTGCACTGTATTGACACTTAAAAAGCATTTTACTTTAATTTTTTGCTATTTTACTTCGAAATAATGTTCTAACTATTTTTAAATGTCTTGTATTTATAAAAAAACAGACAACGATAAAAATGGGATTATTTTTCCTCATAATAATATTAAGCCAGCTCAAAATATCTCTAAGTTAGTTAATTTATAATTCCTCAGTGAAATATGTGTTAAAATGCTCTGAAGAAAAAATCGTAGCGAAACCTTGGTAAGAAAGGGTTAACTGGCAAAACCCCCTGTAATACGTTGTTTGAGATTTATGGTTTGAAAATTTATGAAAAATCTACATTTGAGAGCCATAAAGGTTTCTGCAGAATTTAAGGAAGCATTTTATGGTTCAATTTTAACTGAAAAGGTTCGCCCAATCTTCTAAACAGCTGGAATACTTGGGCACTTTAACCTCAGAAAATGTTTTGTTAGTTCAAATAACATAACACTTAGGATTTTCTTCAAAAAAATAAATGATAAATAACCCCAAAATGTTTTAGAATAACGACATATTTGCAGATAGGAGTAAATTTAACATTTTTGGGGATAATTATAGGGGGGGGGGGAGAAAAGTCAGTTGGAAAATTCAAGAGAAGTGGTGATAGAAATGTTCTTGAATAAGTGTTTGTCATCAGCAGGACTAAGTAAATTATATTTATTGATGGAGTGATGAAGCATACTGTTTATTTAAATATTTTACAACGCAATTTAGAACTATCGGCCTAAAATTTGGGCACTGGAAGCAACTTGCTTTTCTTTCCCAGATAACTGTAAGAATCACACAGCTTTCAACGTTCGCTTTTGGCGTCTCTAAAACTACCCAAAACTTTTATAAATACAACCCAACTTATCCTTAAACTTAGTTTAAACCCGATGGAACAAAATTGGAGAAAACTGGAGGTTAGAGTGCGAAAATACCACAATAAAACGAAAAGCAAATTAAAAGCAGTATAATGATCAAAGAGTGAATAAACATGGACGTAGGTATCACACAAAAACTAACCAAATCTAATCCAAGGCGTTTAAAAGCTATTGTAGATACTGAAGAATAACATACTGAATGATAAAACAATGAAAAATTAGATCATTTACAAATATGTAAATATTTCTTCAAAATGTACGAAGACTTTTGTGAGATCAATATCATGATACTTTTCGATTATTAATTTCTTAAAAATCAAGTTTTGTTAAATAATTAAAATATTTCATGTAGATTTGTTACGAAAGGATTAAAGATCATACTATTAAACACCCAGTCAGATACATTAATTTTATTTAATGAAAAGAGCTTGATTTCATTGAAAATGGTAAGTGTATGAACACTTTTGTGAGCCACTGTATATTAATGAATTTTTTTAACCTGTAAACTGTTAGACATGACTTTTTAACAATGTACTATCATAGTTATTATATTATACTAAGTTCGAACTAATGCTTCACCATTCACACGGTTTTTTAGTCATCCACGTGTCTCATATTGGGACATGTGAATGACATAAGAAAATGGGCACGTGAATGACAAAACACAAGTAATGTGTTCTCGAAAAGTCATTTCTGAATATTTGTCGGTTTAATTTCGAATAAGAACCCACAAATGTAAGCTTTAGGACTATTCATTATCAAAATTTATTTACATGTACATTTTACTTGCATTCTGTAGGTCATGTTAATAACAAAGAGGAAAACACTTGCCTTGAAAGTTGAGCTTAACTTGCTATTAATCAAAAAGTAATTAAAGAACAAACAAATTAATCTTCAGTCAGGAATAACAAAGTTCCATGCTTCATTTTAGGGTATGTTGCTAGATTTTGAAATAAAACATTTCAGAGAAAAATATCTATACTATTTAGACATGTGAATGACTGATAATTGCTGGGACAAAGTTTAGATAAATTTTTAGGGGTTTTATTTTCATATTATTTTACTTTTTTGTGATTTACATCTTGCACACATACAAATTAAAAAGTAAAAAAAATCTTGAGAAAAAAATCACTCATTTTTTTAAAATCTAGATTCCATAGATAGTGAAAATTACACCTACGGGACAGGACATGTGAATGATATTTCAATGTAATATTTATTTTTTAAATGAATAATAATTAATTATTGACATTGTTGATAGTCAGAATTAAAGAACAAAAAAGGCATAAAAATATTCCCAAAATAATTTTTTTTGATTAAAAACAAAAAGGATAATCAGTATGGAACAGAAATTTGCCCATTTTTGTAGAATAACTCATATGATTTATTTTTTGCTGTATAATTTTATCATACAATTTTTGAAAAATAAGATGAAACATGTATTCACCGTACGTAGAATTCTAACTTTTCCGGCAAACAAAACATAATTGTCGATTTAATATGCAAGTGATAACGCAATAGTGCAGAAAACTTAAAACTGAAGTAAATAGCATGATTTCAAAAAAGAATAAATAAAATTAAAGTAATACGGAAATTAGAAACGAAGCTTTGCGTTTAATGGTAACAAAATGTAATGGCGCTCATGAAAAAAAACTCCCAAAGAAAATGGGCACTTGAATTCTGACATGGTTACGCTTTTGCTAAATTTTTATTCCTGGCCAAATAAAATTTGCATTCTTTCTTTATGTTTTCAGATATAAATGTAATCGCTCATTTATATGTAGACAAATGCATAAGTCATTTAAAATTAATATAATAAAAACCTTGACTTTCTTAGTAAAGCAAATTCCACGAGAAGTAGTTGTTTGGTAAATTTTTTTCAAAATTTTAATTTTCATGATCGTAATTATCTTTCACTATTACTGTACTAAATATTTTGTTCCTAATTTCGGGCTAAAAAATATACAAATTTCTTTTTTCTTAAATAATGAAATTTTTAACATGAACATTTCTGTTTTTCGATTCTTGTTACATTTGAAGACCAAATTCTGCTTTTTCACGTTTTGGTTTACTATATGTCATGTTTAGTATTATTTTATCTCGGTTAAACATAAAAATATAAATTCTGAGTAAGTAGAATCAGTGTGTAAAATGTTTACAAAAACCATTTTTCTGAAAGATATAGAAAAAAAGTAAAAAAATAGAGACGAAAAAGAAGAAAAGAATGAATAGAATCATATTTACACTGGCGGAAAAAAATATCCCAACAACAAGAAGAATTTAGATAAACGAAATTTGGTAGGCGTGTTTATACAACTGAAAGATGACATCGATTGAAATTTCGCGCTCCGCGCATTAGTGTGGCGCATCTGGCGTCACTCAGAACATGCAAATAATGCTTGTTTTAATAGCGTGTTGTAAAGCTCGTGAGTATTATTTTTCCGTGAAATTTGACGCATTGCGTTCATGTTAGCCAGGAATGCCTTTAAGAAGACAAAGAAGCCATTATCAGCAGATCACCGGGTTTAAACAAGGTCGTACAATTTGGCTACGAGAAGGTGGATTTTCATTTCACGATATTGCAGAAAGACTTGGGTAGGAATGTTTCCACCGTGCATGATTATTGGAAGATATGGTCAAGGAATGGTACTACCTCAAGAAGATCGACTCCCGAGCTGCCACGTGGCACGACCGAGAAGGAAGATCGCCGAACCCTGCGTACGGCTGTGGCGCCAACGTACTGCATCTGCGGCTGACAGTCTGGCTGCAGTGGTACCGCGGTGACCCAAAAAACGGTAAGAATTTGCTTACTTCAAGGTAAGCTCCGAGCCAGGTAGCCTGTAGCCGGTATTGTACTGACTACAAATCATTGCCGCTTGTGCCGGCAGTGATGTCAAGACAGAGCATACTGGAGATCGGAGTGGAGATCTGTTGTAATTTCTGATGAAAACAGATTCGGCCTTGGTGCCAGTGATGGCTGTATGTTGGTCAGAAGGAGGCCAGGGGACCGCCTGCATCCATCCCTGTCTGCGGTCTAGGCCATGGGACCTACACCTGGAGTCATGGTCTCGGGAGCAATTTCCTATGACAACAGGAGCATTCTCGTGGCTATCCCAAACACAATAACTGTAAATTTGTCTTCAGTCTGGTAATTCAACCTATAGTACAGCCCTTCATGAGTAGCATTCTAGGGGGAGTTTTGCAACAGGATAACGCTCGGCCTCACACCGATGTCGTAACGTAATGAGCTCTACAGAGTGTTGACATGTTACCATGACCTGCAAGATCACCAGATCTGTCTCCTATTGATCACGTATGGGGTATCATTAGACGGTAACTCCAGCATCATCCACAGTCAGCAATGATAGTCCTAACGTTGACACAACAAGTGCAACAAGCATCCCACTCCATACCTCAAAGTGACATTAGGCACCTGTATGACACAAGGCATGCACGCTTGCAGGCTTGCCAGCAATTCTGGAGGTTACACCGGCTATTAAAGTAACATCATTTCATATTTCCACAGCATTTTCTTGAGATAAATTATCCAGTGATCTTGTACATTTAATCAATTAAACATGTTATATAGACAATTGCATTACACAAATTTCATTACTCCACAGTAATTTTTTCTTGGCGTTTGGATTTTTTTTCCGCCAGTGTAGTTAATCTCTCTCTCTCTATTCATATATGTATTTATTCATTATTTTTTGCACAAAAAAAATTTGTTTTCTATAACATTATGTACAATTGAATGTAATTTTTTTTGTATGCGAGAAAGGGGGTGGGGAGGGTTAAGTTTTGCTTTTGAAAAGCTGTAGTTTTAATCAAGTAATGATTATATTATTCTACGTATATTTATGTATCAGCTTTCTTTTTTGTTCGAAAAATATTTTCATTATTATTTTTGAAAAATGTACACTTTTAATTCACTTATATTTATATACAAATTATTATACCATGACTCGCATAAATTATGGAGTGCTGCATTAAAGTCAACCTTCAGTTATTAATTTCACAGTAAGAAAAAGTTGGAAATTATTCTGTCAGAAAATAGTTTGGTAACGCATCTTCCATGTTTTAATCAGTGCATCAAAGAGTAAATTTTAGAAACTGTCAACGCGTTTCGAGGATTCAGTTTAATTTTAAAAATATGTCGTGTTCTCATCAGGAAGGGAACTACCAAAACTATGTATAATCAGTATTATTTGAATTTATGTTAGCTTTAATATTTCTTAGAACAGAGTTTTGGAGAAAAACTAAACTGTTTGAAAATTTGTACGACTTAATTAAATTTTCTTATTACATAAGACATTCAAGCAATATAAAAATTGTGCTTCTTTAATTCCAAAATAAATTTTACCTTCCTAATTTCATCATTTTCATCCCCCCATTAGGTATTTTTTATTAAAAAATTTTTTTCAGAAATTTTGTTTCAGGTGTTGACTGTTCACTGAAATGTGTCTATTTAACTTCTTTATTAACATATAATTAAGCTATTTATGAGTAGACTAAAAATTGTAACCACTAATTAAGAAAAAGTAAATAAATTGAGCAAAAAAATAACTAAAAAAAGCGGAAATGATTTAAATCAATGGATAAATAAGTTTTTAACTTTTTAAATTTTCTTGTTATAGTGTTAAATAAATATACTTTACAGAGTTAGGAGGATTGATACGAACTCCCTTTGCGGTCACGGTACTTGTAACGTGAAACTTTTCTAATTTGAGTGTTAGGATCTCAGCTCCCCCCCACCCCGCCCCCCACCAGAATAATTGAAATACTAGTAAAAAGATAAATTTAACATATTAGAAAAAAAAATCGCAAGAAAGGATTTTTAGTTTTTGCTTCAAATTTTGGATGGTAAACTGTTAAGTAAAACTTTAAAGCAAAGCCTTCATAAAATTACTCAGTGGGGAGAGCTTGTGGATCGTTTGAGACGATGACTAGGATAAAACACGAAGGAATTGAAGTACTTTAAAACACGGAAAAAACTATTTCAAGAGAGCAGAGCGATTTTTTTGGGGGGGGGGGGTTGATTTGCTGAATACAATTCCGAATTCTGTCAAATGAGCAAATATGACCGCACGCATGTCTTCATCTAATGAGAAGAGACAGCAAGAGAAACTTGACAAAATTATTTCTTGTGAATTTGACTTCGGCGAACTTTGAATTTTATCGGTGTATATTACAACATTTTGTGACTGGCACATGATGAAACATGTACTTCAATTCTGCTCAATCTAAAGAAGATCTGTCAAAAGTACGATCCCCACCTACAGTGGATACCATCGCATGTAAATATTCCCAGGAATGAGGTAGCATATAGATTGGTTGTATTCGCGCATTCCACCTGCGCATCAATTGTACACCGGGACTGCGCATCAATGGGTCGTGGCAAGCATTTAGAAGTTAAATGTGATCGTGTTTCCCAAATGCGATCGCTAGACCCGTAAGTGGCAACCTTCGGTGTCTCTCTTTTGAAGGTGGCAAGAAGTTTATCCCACTTGTAAAAAATGCTGTCACCGCCCTGCTACTCCTGAGCACATTCTGGGATGCATAGGACTTTCAAAGGCGGACTTAACAACTAATCCCCTACTATTCATTGATTTCTTGCCAATCAACAGCATATTGGAGTTCATTTGACTTATGTCAGATCTTTACAGAGGATAAACCACAACAACGAGAAGAGACATAAGGCATCATTATAATGTTTTTTTAAGAATTGTAATTTTGAAATTCTTTCTCAAAATTTGCTGAATAGCCAGGAAACGTTTACCGAATAAAACATTTTTTCAAGATGTTACATTGACCTCTCTTGACCTCTCAACAGTGATAGACAGACGGGATCTCATACAGAAGAGATTTGGAATGAATATTATGTTTGGTTCTACGTCACAAAGAAACAATCATGGTTTTTCGACAGGTCTTAATTCACTTAGAGGATTTTTTGACTACGACCCATATTTAACGTGCCCCAGTCACCATTAAAAAAGACGGTGAATCTTTGACTGACTAGAATCGAACCCGGGACTCTCCGTTTAAGAGCCCAATGCAAGGGCGGATACAAGGGAGGGGCGATCGCCCCTCCCTTGGGACTCTTCTCCAGCAGTTTTTCAACTATGAAGTTCAAAAAAGGCAATTTTAGATGGTCTTCGATGATACTATAAGAAGTGGTTGGGATTCGGGGCTCTGATCTGTTTTTTTTTTTTGAAACTGAAGACCGAAACGTTTGTAATAAACATGTGTTAAAAAGGATATGTGGTAAAAAAGGGGGACAAGTGAAAAAAAAAGACAATCGCCCCTCCCTTAGAACATTTCTGGATCCGTCCTTGGCCCCGACGCCTTATTGATCTGGCCACTATGGCCCTACATTCATTACTAGCAGGCACACAGTAATAAATTCTAAAATCAATTTAGGGAGCGATTTACTATGAAACCGTTACACACCTGTTACAACCGTTTACACAATTATGCTACAACCTGTGTTTTAATTGTTCATAGGTACTCTGACGATATTATAGAGGGGGTGGTGTTTTCTGCAGTACATCGAGAACTGTAGCAACACTTTGTCACCTATCGCACGGTCCTCGTAAAAAGTGTCTTCAAAGATTTTCTGTTATTTGGTAGCATGTCAACTCGTCAGAACTTGCTTGAGTATATTATGCTTGTGAAAAGTTACAAAGACATCTTATACCATTTTAGAATGCCACAGAACTGGTTGATCAGTTTTTAGTTTATGAGAAATTTTTACTGCAGAGAAACATCTGAATTTAGCTACATCATGCCGTAACAAAAGTTATATTCAGTTGTTCAATCTATCAGTAGTTTTCTTTACAACCACTTGAAATTTCTACCCTTTTTGCTTCAATGGTTTAGTAAAAATAAAATTTTATCCTGTTTTGAACTTGTAACTGTTGCTCATCCCTAGTTACTCTCCAATTTTTATATTGTTAAGTAATGTGAATTTTTTCCCTAAGTATTATTTCTCTGGTTATCTGATTTCTAAATCAGCCTATAGCAATTGCTTACTCTTGTCTTTTAAAAATAGTTTCTTTCTTTCTTCTGCCATTAGAATATTTATCTAGAATTTCATGTTATGATACAAGCATTTTTTTTTATTTATATTGACAGTTTTAACACTGTATAAATATTTTTGACGTTATACGAAATTTTTTATTTCATTTTGCGTCCGTAATTGATGACCTGTCAAAAAATAAGTGTATACTTTTCATTTTCAACGAAGTCTACTAGCTTGAAAATTCCCTAGGGTGCCATCTATTTGAAATATTTAATGTACCGAGATCTGGAGAAAATCTTCTGCTATAAATAATGCTTTTTCACTGGAATAGATGATGTGGAATTATTTACATTTTTGATATTTTTTTTTTCGGCTTTTTGATTTTTCTGTTAAAATATTTCTGTTTTGTGGATATTATGCATCCTAATAAAAACTTATATGGCGTACTTTTAGAGGAAAGCGAATGCAGGTAATGATTTGTAACAAAAATTATTTTCACTTATAATAAGGCACTCCTTTTATGCATTAAAAAAGCTTTTTCAAATAAAATATAGAAACAAACTTAGCATACATGTGTTTTAAAATGTAAAAGAAATTATATTTTTACAATAAAATGCATTTTTTTGGTAAAAGTATTTAAATTAAAAAATATTACATATGTTTTAAAGTTACACAAAGTTACTTCTTTAGTGAACTGAAACATACAGAGGTAACTTTGTGCAAAACGGAAGATAATCTTTTAACATATATTGAACAAAAGAAATGATTAATTAGACTCAGTTTTGAATGAGCAAATAAATGTATCTCGTATATAATGCAGTAAAATCAAAATGTGTCGAAATGCATTATCTCTATCTCTATATATATTAAAAAAAGTAAGCTCAAAGATATTGTGAAAGGATAACTGGGCGTCAAAGTTCTCGTGGTAATGGTCTTTAACGATAGTGGTGCCATATGAAAGGAAGATTGCCCGTTTCGAGGAAACATAAGATCTGCTAATGGTTAGTAGAAAACACGCAGTCTCATTTGAAACAAACAAAAAACCTGTTCGTTTAAGGTTCTAACTGCTATAAGCAAATTTTTATGCATCGGGATTTTTCACGAGCAAATGCAACAAAGTTATTGTCTCCTTACATTTTTTTTTTTGATTGAGTGTTTCTATTTAAATGAACTTTTTTTACAAACACATTTAATTTGTTTTTATTTCACTATGAAATATGATTAAAAATAACTATGTTACAAGAAAACTCACAGAATCTAGATTTTATTTAGTATAAAACTTGGACATAAATTATTTGTTTAAAAATTCCTTTTTTAGTTTCAAATCTTTGGCAGAGAAGCATAAGAATATTAAAGTCTACTTTCCACATTTATTTACTCTATTTCCGACTTGATATTTTTTAATACACATCCTCATAATATAAAAGCCTATTCAAAAACTTTTGTTCAAATTAGATGACACTTATATCAAATTTTATAACACAATAAAAGTCCGAAACGTCTGATAGGAAAGATAAAGGCATTTAAAATATTCCCTCTAAATCTTTTTAAAGTTTTCTGATATTTTTGTAAAAAGAAATCTCGTATGGTTTATGTGCTCCCATAAGATTATTTTATCTTTCAAAGAGCTATTTCTTGTTTATGACAAGTATAAATAAAAGTTTGTGAACTTCAGATCCTTTATGTCACTTTTTCTATCCAAACTTTATTGGATTCATTTATATTAATAAACAGTGTCTGAAAATTTAGTTTTGTTTTTTTTTTTTGAAATGTAAACAGCTGCAAAAGTAATGCATTTTTCTATTGGAAAGTACACGCTCAACTGACATTCATTTCTTTTTAAAAGCTTTTGATAAAAAAAGAAAAGAAATGTCATGAATCATCTGCAATAAATATTAGTTTATACCAGGTTGCGGAGTCGGAGGAAAAATGGTCGACTCCGACTCCGACTCCGGGATTTTAAAACTTCCGACTCCTGATTTTTTTTATTATTTATTTTTTTAACCCAAATGTGAAGAGGGAAAAACCCTAAACTAAGGTTGAAATATTAAAGCCATTTTTATTTATGGTCGTAGCCAGGACTAACTTTAGGGGGGGGGTGTAGCAAGCTGGGGTATCCCATTTGAAGGTCATAGGAGGTTATTATGACATCTCAAAAAGTTCAATTTTCTTAAGAATTCTCGCAGGTAATTTCACCACATTTATCTCAATTCTCGGAGGTCACTGTGACCTCCCAAAAAGTCCATTTTCTCCAGAGCAAAAGACAAGTGCCGCTCTAGTCATTTGACTCCGTACAAAACTAATCCTTTTCTTGTTAAATGGCCAGAATTTATTTTAACACATTGATGCTTAGGATTTGGATATTAGACGCCGAAAATTTGTATCTGTTAGTTTCAAAGATATGTTTACACTTCCATAAAATTTCATCCAAATCGGAGGTGATCGGAGTCGGAGTCGGAGACGACATGTCTTTCAGTGACTCCGACTCCTTTGGTCCAAAATCAGTCCGACTCCGACTCTTCGACTCCAACTCCGACTCCGCAGCCCTGGTTTATACGTCCCTCAGATAAAATGACTTGAGTCTCAAATACGAGTTAGTTCTGTTCTTTAAAAACAAGTTTGAAACTATGCGTTTCACTCAATATCTGACCCAATAGTTAACTTTCACCACCGTGGAACTAAGAGATATTTTAGAAAGCGATAGCTTTGTGCGTAAATTAGGTAAAATGAGATACAACGTTTAAAAGCACAAATAAGATTAAAAGTTTTAAAAATGGCAAACATGTTCCGGAGGCAACAGCCTCCTTCCTCAGCTCCCGGCAAGCAAATGGAAGGAAACAAGGTTATGGGACAGTTTAAATAAGAAAAAGAAAAGAAGGCGGACCAATTCAATGATTGGTCTGTCATTCGGCAAATACATTGAACTCATTAGTTTTGAAACTTTCAATTTTTTTTGAATAGCTCTATAATTATCACCTGTATTAGTTAAGATACGAAAAACAAAAAGAAAGAAAAGAAAAAAAAAACGTTATTCCGACAGTGTTTACCATGGTAACTGCAACGATCTTCCAACAGGTTTCAGAATTAATCCCTTCAGTGTGTTTAACCAATATTTTCTTCGCGATGTTACTTGGGACATAAATTTAAAAAATGTCAATACGGTTACGTTTCCATTAGAATTTAGTTTAAGCAGTTAACAGAGAACAATTAGAATGTCTATAGTCGTACACACATACTATCGAGAAGTCTTTATTCTGTGTATAACATTCTACCAATGTAAAATAAATTAAAAAAAAATCTATGCTTTTGCACAATTTTAATTCTAACTAGGGATGTACCGGTTGGCCATAATCGGCTACTTGGCCGATTATTAATAATCGGAAAAATTATACCGATTAATCGGCGGAAAAAATATTTTTTAAATATTATATTTTAAAGTATATCTTCACTAAGAAACTTTGATGAATAGTTTTATCAACAGAAAATAAATTTAACTATCTGAAATTTTTACTAAAATATGTAGTATGAGGGGTAAGAGTATAGGGTAAAGACAAAGCAAATAGTTTTCATGTAGTGCTTAAAACTGAATGGAATACTAAAAGATTACCTTCACAGGCATATTCATATGGCATTATTAGAAATAATTGTACTCCTGAATTTTTAAATTGGAATACGAAAACATAAGCATTTCATTTTATTTGTAATCAGTCAAATTTTCGCAATCAACAAGCAGAAAAATATGTGTTGAATAAAATTTATTTAAGTATGCCTTGAACATGAAGCTGCGAAGAACAAATTTATAAACTAGAAATAAATAATTTCCAGCAAACATAAGCATAACATGTAGTACGAAAATGTACTGAGTAAAAATAAAGAAATAATAATTCAAAGAATGAAATATAAAAAAATAATCCTCACATTTGATATGCATTTTTTAATAATTTAAATTCCCCCCCCCCTCTTTTAAATAAATGTACACCTATTAACAACGTTACAACATTTTTCATGAGTCGATACTTTTCTCTTTGGCGTAATGCTTTTAGGTAACCTCTCAGTTTTGCAAAGAGTAAAAGTTTTGAATTAAATGCCTACTAATATAATAGGAAAATAATGTTTAAATTAAAAGCACTCCTAAATTAGATATCCAACTATTTTTTTTTTTTAATTTCATGTCAAGTTAACGTAATTAATAATATGTCAATGTATATTTTCTAACAATAATATGAAACTTTGTTCAGAAAATTGGATACATTTCGAAATTATTTTGGCGAAACTAGGAAAACGGAAAAAATTAAATTTTCTCTGGAAGATAAATTAGTAACAATTTTTAAAATCGGAATTGTAAAGAAAGAAAAAAAGCAGTGATTGTGAATTTGTAGTATTGATTTTGTGATCCCTTATAAGCATCAATCGGTTGGGCCGATTAATCTTCCGATTATCAAATGCCGATTAATCAGTAATCGTTAATCGGCCAATTTGCTTATCGGTGCATCTCTAATTCTAACTGTAACTAATTAGTATGTCTATAGTTGTACACACGTACTATTGAGAAGTCTTTATTCTGTGTATAACATTCCACCAAGGTAAAATAAATTTTAAAAAAATCTATACTTTTGCACAATTTCAATTCTAACTGTAACTACATGAGATTTCCAAAAAGATTAAACAATCCAACTCCGCGCTACGATGCACTTCATGGCGAAGTCTGCTTTTTCCTCTCAAAATCTAATGCAGTACTGTTGATTTTCCCCTTAAAATACCTACCGCTACCCTTTTGTTTAAATTAAAGAGTTTTGACAAAATAAAAGGTACCGTTTCCGGAAACGAAAACATACTTTATTTTATTTCATTCTGCGACGTTACATTTTCTAGAAGATTGCACTTGGAACACCGTTGGAATTCAAAATGTTTCGAAAATTTTCCAGCTGTGCAAGATGAAATGTCTCCACAAATCCATTGGTGCATAAATCACTTCACATTCTATTACAAATCATATTTATCTGCCAGTAGCTCTGAACTTTAAGTGCTTTTACTGCTAACGCAACTACATTTCTTTTGAGGACTTGTTCTACAAACTTGTTATAGTTTAAGCTCGCAAACTCAGTTTTGAAGATTAATTGTAAAGAATTAAAGGTTGCGTATTTGCCTACGATTTCATTTTGTGTAACATCTCTCATGATAATTGATTTCTTGAGAGGTTGTAGTTCGAAAACTTGTGCTTTTAAAGCAAAAGTCAAATAGCTGTAATGGGAAATCTGTTGCATAAATCTAATTTGAACAAAATTAGCAGCTTATTGCTAGCAAATAATCTATGAAAAGGAAAAAATATTACATATTTCTTGAAAACGAAGTCGTTTTTTGTATTAAATCATTTTCTGATAGTGATATAAAAATATTTCTTTCATAATAAATATATTTTGTATAATATGTGTGGGTTTACATGGCATTTTTTTATACTCTTTCAATACCTTCGTTTTTTAACACACTCAGTATAAAAACTGGTAAATTAATTAATACTGCTTAACCTAATTAATTAACGTCATTATTGAGCGGAAAGACTTAATTAGGTTACTTATCGAATTTAGATTGAGGCTTCATTATCCAGTAAATTGACTCCCATTTTTAATAACTTTTAGCTGATTGTAACTGTATAATTGATTGCAATTAATGTTGAAATCTGAAAGAGTTGATAAATATGCATAAAAATAATTTTAGGGAAAAAGAAACTACATGATATTGATTACCACCAGTAGACAAGAAAAAGTATACATATTACTTTTTGAATAAGTGAATTATCCCTTCTAGAAGTTTTCCAGGAATCTTGATCACAAGTTTTTATCACAATTAAATAAACGGAACTAGCAGTTAACAAAAATATCAGCTTCTAGTTTAGATCTTTTTTTTTTTCATTGAAAAATTTAAGTTCTGGAAAAGAAATTGTACTGGCCTAAAAATCTGTACATTAGGGTAGAACTTTTTTAAAAGTTATTGACAAAACTTGTATCTTTTCTTAATGAAAGTATTATGTAAGCCATTTAAGAAACAATCATTAAAAATAATGCGAGATAATCATTTTCAAGAAATCATATTGAATCTTAACTTTGACATAAAATAAAAATCATTAAGAAACCTTTGACAAGCAAAATTATTGTATAATGGTAGAATTTTATTATTTAATTCCTAATGTGCTTCAGTGTTCCTATCTCTCACTAAGAATGTATTCAAAAAGACGTTTCGATGCTTTTGCTAGATTAGAAAACTTTCTTCAGAAAAATATTAATTAAGGAATTTTCTGCTGTGTGATATAATTGTAGTGTGTATACCATTGCGTATAACTAGTCTTTTCTACTTATTGTCTGCTCAATTAAGCAGAAACCAATACTTTCCAACAAGAAATATCTTTTTTTGAATATTTGTTTCATAGCGCTATTTGTCAGTTGAACGTGTCTACGAAACGTACCTATTGACAAATTGATCTATCGTCATAGTGATTCGGTCATAAAGTGCACGTGTGGACATAGGGATCTGATAAAGTAACACGCCTACAGAAAGGATGCCTTGCTCTTGCTTATTTTTTAGCTTACTGAAGCAATCTGCTAATTAAATTTATCCCTCACAAAAATGTTTGTTTATTAACCGTAAATGTGAGGGAAATAAACTGCTAATGAAACGTATGCTGCTCTGTTATCTTAATTTACTTGTCATCATTACAGTCTTTTGTCTAAATACTTTTGTCCACTAAGCGATATGATGACATGTTAGTAAAGCAACTGCTGATAGAATTTACATCGTGACGAAAAGATTTGCCAAAAAGCGTAATTTTGCGTCTCATTTGGTATATTGGATAGCAAAACAGTGGGTAAAGATTGAGTTCCGGGTTCATTTTCCGCTGCTCGCGTCTCGCGCATTTTAACTATCGTTTATTATATCGTCAAATTTTACAGGAAAATGATATTTTACGGTAAAAATTTCTGGCAACATGGATGCCAGTAACTTTTACCGTAAAATTTTAGGAAAACTTTTAAGTGTGTAAATTATCACCGATTGTGTTTTATCCGTCTGAAAAACAGAGCTCATCTCTAGTTGCAGGAATTATCACTAGACATTTTACCTTACTTATTCGATTCATGGCAGACGTCTCTTCAGGTCAGTATTCATATAATTCTCAGGGGACGCACTCACCCCAACAAACTTTATCAAGAAAATTAGCTACTTAACTGATAGCAGATGTTTACGACATTAACAAGATGGTACGAATAATACACTGTATAACTAACGCCAAAAGTTATTCAAGTGAGTGGTATCCTAATAATTATATGCAATCTTACGTGTTTCGCAAATGCGAAATAATAATTTGCTCTACCTATTTAATGTAAACAAAGGGTAAACTTTAACATGCGAAACGCGACTGCTATCTCAAGTGAAGAGAAACATTCATGAACATGCATAGAAATGAAGTAAGTACAATGAAAATGCATATCATTGCTAAAATCGATGACTAATTTAGGCTTAATTAGTGGTAGTTGTTCTGAAATCGGATTTTGAATTCAGTTTGACAAGAGTTTTAACTTTAGGTAAACAACTTACACACTTCTAGAGATAAATATAGCGAGGACGGGAAGTTAAGGTATTGGAATAAAATAGTCATACTTGAATTAAATTCATATCTAAAAATTTATCGATAGAAGACTTTTATCATGGTACACAGTTCGCTTAGGAATCAGTGCCGCTAACATCGAAGACTAAGAGGTGATACTAACGCAACATTCGTATAGATCTAAGGAAATTCCTTTACGATATTCTATACCAGCTAATCTATTTGTTGCTTACCTCATAAATAATTAGTAAAAAATCATAATGGAATAATTAAAATTTTAATATCTTGAATTGAAATTATGTTTTTCGCAATCGCGAACTGAGATAGCTGCGTTTGTGTTGACGTGTATTTGTTTTGTATGTGTGTGTGTGTGCCGGCGGTGCGTATATCTGTGTAGGCGATCGAGCATGTGTGTGTGTGAGTGAGTAGTAGAAGTGGTGTGTGTGTGTGAGTAGACCATGGCCGCCATTACCAAGAGAAGCGGAGAACGAGGACCAGTGGAGCAACTGTACCACCTAAAGGAGCAGGTGGACAGTGGTGCTTGCAGAAGGCTTTGTGCTCAATCTGAAAAAGGATCCACATAAGGCTAACTACGGCAGAATAAGATTAAATAGCAATCGTAATTGCTCATAAAAGAAAGAAAGAAAACGTCTACCTGAATTGTTGAGCTCATACTCTTATTGTAAAAGAAATGAAATGTTAGTTAATAATAATTAGTAATACCAAGAAAAAGTATAAACAGAAAAAAATAACAATAATCGTAGAGTACGATTAAAGTTAAAAACTCGTTTCAGTTAAACCCATTGTAAATTTTAAAGTGACAGTGGTGCAAGTCGTTTGAAGTTACTTTGAAACAAGTTATAAGCAGCTTTTCATAAGAATTGGGGCACAATTGAAAGTTTACCTATGTTTAAATGCGAATCCATTCTTCAAATAAAAGTTAAAGCTCTTCTAACTTTTTTGCAGATTTCAGACCGTTAATCAGTCGAAACAATGTTAGGATGGCTTACGCCACTCTTAATCTAACCCCGACAAAGTACTTTTAACAGATAACATATTAAATAGGTTTTCGTTTAGCAAAAGATTCTTAAGATTGCAATATATAAATGAAATTTTTCAGAGATCTGCTATTCATCAACATTTTCCATTAAAACTAATCATTAAAATCACAACCACGGAAGAAAAAGCAATCATAAGACCAAAATCGTAACAGTAATTAGTTTTCTTTTATTTTGATCAAAATTTAGAAAACAATTATAATCAAATTAGTTTTAGACCATGGTTACATACATACCTTTGCTAATTTCTTTTATTAAATTGCTTTGAAATTGCTTTTGAGGTTTCACATTCTTTAATTATACTCATTTTACCCTTGATGAGTTTCTCACTTTTGAAACAAACGTAAAACTAAAGTTATTAAAGGCGTCTTTTTTACTGTACGTCACGCATCGATTGTTGTAATGAATTCAAATAAATAAAGCAAAGTTTTTGATTAGTATAATAAATCTCAATTCCCAGAACTCATTTCAAATTTTTGATTAACATTTTTCTCCATTACTTTGTCTGTTAAATAGACTGCACCGAATTCCCGCTCGGTTAAACTGCAAATTTCCGTTCGACTTTTCACGTTTTCTTTCAGACTGTCAGTAATGTGTCACAAAATGAAGTATCTAAATTATGTTTCGAATGGAAAAGTATTTTCTGAAACAATTTTTCTAGTTGCATTTTAAAAATCATATGCATTTTCAAAGATTTGAAAATTCTGAAATGTTTGGTATTTTAGGATTTGTCGTATATTATATAATAAAAAAAAACTTTACGGAGTACTTCATGTGTATGTATAAATATCTCACATTTAAAGGGATTTCAAAAAAAAAGGTAACCAAGCTGCTATTTTAACTTTGAGTTAATTGTTTTGCTAACATCTTTGGAGTTTTGCTGTTGTATTTAAAATAAGGTACACTTCAAAAAATAAGCTGTTGTTTTCACAGTATGATACTAGCAGCAGAGTTTAAAGTTTAAAACTGTTAAATGCACAGTAATAAACTGCAAAATTAGTAATTTTACAGTTTATTACTGTAAAGCAGCAAATTTACAGTTTATTACCACAAAATTAGCTGTATTATACTGTAAAAACAACAAAATAATACTGGCAACAGAGGTTCCAGTTTAAAACTGTAACCTAGCAGTTTTACAGTTTCTTACTGTAAAATTAGCAATTTTACTGTTTATTACTGTAAAATTAGCAATTTTATAATTTATTACTGTAAAATTAACAATTTTTAGTTTGTTTCTATGAAATTAGCTGTATTATACTGTAAAAACATCTATTTTTTTACAGTGTATAAAAGAAGTCATACCAGGAAATCATACGATAATGTAGTTATGCATTTTTTTTGAATGAGTAGCATTCGAAAGGGGATTGTAAAACATGTTTCTGGACGCATACATTTCGTCCTCTGGACCCTGTTATCGAAATATGAGTCGAACGTGACACTACTTCAAATGGAAGCAACAGTGTGAAAGCCTTATTCCGAAATTGGTTTTCAGCGAAACAACGTACCTGCAGGCAGCACCAGTATTGATACTATTGGGTGATGGGGGAGGGATATTATTCGGCAATGACTGGTACATGGTAGCCCTAACCCTACACTGCATTGCGTTGCCAATTGGATACATGGACTGTTTTTCCTTATGAAAAGCAAAATGTAGTCATAAGGCAACTCAAGTATAAAAAGCAAGTATAAGGTATCTTCAAAGCAATTATTACCATCTACCCTCAAAAAGTATTTTTTTCTAAAATATTTTTCATGTTCCTTATTACATTGAAAAACATACATATTTTTTCAAAGACAAACAAAAAATCATGCAGTGTAGGGCTAATATTAATCCACAACAGCAAACCAGCCTGAAGGCATGTTTGTGTCATGCTTCGGTCACATATATTGGCACTCATTGAAAGGCTCCCGGTAGCCATTTTTTAACAGGATAATGATCGGTCACACACAACAAGGGTGTCAGAGTATTTCTTCATTACCACCTATCTCTTGGCCGTTCTAACCGCATGAGACGCTAAGTTGAACAGCTTACGAGTTAGACTACAATAATGGTGTGTGTACAGTAATTGCGGTACGAGATGACGTAGGACATCATATGAAACTTGAATGCTCGAAACGAGTGAAACTTGAAATCCTCAATGCTCGTCTAGTACATGCACGTCTGAAGTGGTTCAACAGGTTTCTACAACCTCCATTAATTTGGGTTTTTTTCGGCAATAAATGATCGTTTTTTCCTTCGTTTTTTACCAATTTTTTATATTGATACTGTCCTTACGTAAGTGTAATTTTGTTTCATTCTGGCAACTCCTTGAAAAATCTTCTTAAAAAAAAACTATATGAATATAACAATATATATTTCTTTAACATGTGACAATATTTGCTTTTAAATTGTCACATTTCTTCTCGTTGAACATTTATTATGTTATCTGCTACGCATTGGTTATCTTACTCGTGGTATAATAAAGCACACATTAAGAAGGGATCGTAAAATCAAGTCTAAATACCCATATTTCTGAAGTTTATCAGGATACTTCATGATTTATTTCTTCGAAAAGCAGGATCGTAAAAATAAGGAGTTGGATATTAATTTTATCAACTGAATTGTTTCATAAATCCTTTTATTTATGAGTATTATTTCAGTGTTTACCAAGTACTGTTAACTATATTTTCTTATCTTGTAACATATAAGATGGACTAACATTTTTCAATATTAATTAATTTTCTTTTCCATTCATCTTTTTGTTAATCCTCATAAAAAAAGAAAAAAAAAAAGAAAGAAGGAAAAGAAAAAATCCTAGCAAATCCTTAAAAAAAATGAATGTAGAATATCTAACATTTTTTAGCATATTCTATTCATAAGAAATATAAATATTAAAATAGTGAAAAACAGTTACTTTTTAGTAGAAATTAAACACAATACGATGTTGAGAAAAATACAACGTTAAGGAGGCACAAATAAGCAGGGATACTGCAGACACGTGTTTCGGCGTTACAAGGAACGCCTTTTTCAATGCAAAAAAATTTTGAGCTTATGGATGCACAGACATCCGACAAAAGCTTTTGTCGGATGTCTGTGCATCCATAAGCTCAAATTTTTTTTGCATTGAAAAAGGCGTTCCTTGTAACGCCGAAACACGTGTCTGCAGTATCCCTGCTTATTTGTGCCTCCTTAACGTTGTAATTTTCTCTACATCAATAGCACAAAGGTATTTGTAAACTTTATAATACGATGGTTAATAGTAATGTTTAAAAAAAAAAACCGTTTGTCTCGTTCTGGGAAAATGAATCGCCTGTAAAAGATGACATTCTCTAAGTTTGGTCTTTCACGGTAACACACACGTACACACACACACACATGTACGCATACATGCATGCATTTATGTCATATATATTATAATTCCGTCTGTAATTATTAACCCATTACAAAACTCTGAAAATTCTATTTTGGGAAAAAATATAAATACTTCTTAATAAAAGAAAAATGCTCTTGAGTTTATACAAATTTAAAAAAATCAAAATAGCTTCTGAAGAGACGAAAATAAATTTTCATTAATGAAGGATAAATGCATAAATAAATGGAAAATAACATATTGTGTCTAACTTTTTTTCAATCAGAATCATCTGAATAAAATAAGTACTTCTTCTCAAAGTTATGATGCATAGAGAACAAAAAACTGAATATTGGAGCAAAAGTTTTTTTAAGAATTCGTAAAAACATGTGCCGAAATTTATTTTTTGAAACAAATAAAGACTTATACATTTTGGGACTATCGGAGCGATGCAAGTCTTCAAAAGGGTAAACAAAGTTTAAAAGTGAAAATACAGCTTAAAAACTAAATTTGCGACACTTTTGAGCAATAAGCCAGAAACGACAGCCTATAACTTAACAAAAGATTCAAGTTTTGAACTGATATTATTTAAAAAGCGAAATTTGTAAGTTTCCTGAAACTGACTGACTTCTTACAATGAGGAGCTTAAAATTTTTGAAAAAAAAGAAAAAAACATTGTAAACGCCTTGATAGCAATATCAATATCAGTCTTTTATTGTACCATGAAACGTAAATTTAAGTTCGATGATCTTTTGCGCTTCCAGAAAACTTGAAAGCTGTTTCCAATAACTATCTCATTTCCTTTCATAAGATTTTTTATTTTTATTTGGCGAAAACTATATTGTAAAATCGGAAAAAAGTCATTGTGAGATTTTGAAATTATTGGTTAAAAGTTTTCTCCATTATCCGGAATAATATACTTACATTCCGCAATCAACATTTACCCTATTTTTACTTTTCAAGCGATTAAAAGATGCTCAACATAGTTAAAACTACCATTTTTCTGTGTGTCATTTGCGATAAAATTAACTTGTACATTCGCTTTTATCAATAGAACTAGTCGATAAAGTTTATTTCCCTCATTGCATGTGTGTTTCTTATTTCAATATCCAATAGTTGTGAATTTTCCAAGTGTTGGTTCTAAACTAAGGTTAGTTAAGAATGCATTAATATATTTGGTTTCATACGCAAAGGAGCTCTTGAATTTAATGTAGCAAATTAATGTTTTTTTAACATAAAATGATAGGTTTTAAATGATAGCCTTGATTGGTATAATTGATTTCAACACTACAATCTTCGCAACAAACAATGTTAGTTCTTTCAAATTTACGTCTTTTCAATCTCAATAGTAATCCACGTCTTGTACAATAGTACATGTCCACGTCATATATAATAGTTATACGAGTTATAAATACATTTTTTATGCGATTATTCTTCATAGAAAATAATGTAAATAAATAAAAATTATGAGATTGAGACATATTTCAGCCACAGAGAAACGTGTAAACGAAGATCGACAAATGGCAAGGTTAATTACTCGGCGTAGATACAAATGTTAGTTGAAACTTATAGGTGAGAAGAAGGAAACCAATTTACGTACTCAATGTTAGTACCACACTTTTTAGCCACTCCAACAGAAAATAATTACCTTTCCACATCTTTGGTATAACTTGCTGTTTCTCAAGACTTCTGAAAAGCTGTGCGTATTAATAACTTTCATTTATACATTTATATATACTCTTTATGGAGTAATTTCATGTAGGGTGAGTTCTGGTAAGTGCGTACCCTTTTTTTCAAAGTTCATGTTCTCAAGGATGCTGCTCTGTTGAAAAATCTTGTACACTCACAATTTTTTTTAGTTTAGTTTTCTTTTACTAAGATTGTCAAGCATATAATATGTCAAATAAACCGTAAGCATAGGTTTTGTGACCTGGTTTATGACACCTATTCTAAGGTACGCACTTTCCCTACCTAGCGGGGTAAGTGCGTCCACCTTAAATTATGTGAATATGAGCAGGAAAAAACTTCTGGCACATATTAAATATGTTAGGTAATTGCCTTGGGATAATTTCTAATATTAGAGATCAGCACTTGCTTGCGCAAATAAATTGCGCAATGGATGAAACACAATCAGTGATATCCCACGTGTCTTGTGAACAAATGTGATTTGAAGATTGAGAGAGTTGTGTCTGTGATTCTTCCTCTGTCCTTTTAATAACACCAAGTAAGCAAATGTAAGTTGTTTTTATTTAGTAATAATCACTTATAGTGTACATAGTTTATTTTGGTTCAATACATTAATCAGTCTGTGTTTAATCCAGGGTTCGCACTTACCCCTTCTTAAATGTAAGATGAGACATGTGCGTCCAATAGCGTTGTTGTAAGTGCGTACCCCTGTGATTTTCTTTAATTCTATTTGTATCGTTAGGTGACCTGAGTCAACATTCGTTTTTTTTTTTTTTTGAATAAATACGGTTTTAAAATATTTTTCTTATTAGAATCAGCAGCAGTAAGAAAAAACGCAAAATAAAGAGAAAAAAAAAAAGAAAATAATTGATCATGATATGATACTTGTACTTTTTTTTCTTGTACATTGAAATAGTTTTTCACAAGGTGTTCTTAATTTTCTTAAATATAATTTATTCATTACTCGTCCTTCGTTTTTTGAACCAGTTGGTTCCTTATTTAGTGTTTCACTTAATTTCATTGCTTCATTTGTCATTCTGGTTTAAATTAAGTATAGCTTATGATCGTATTTTCAAAGAAAAATTTACTAACTGATATCTAAAAGCCAATATATTTCAGAGGTCATGAATAAAATTGAAATCTTATGCCGCATTCAATGTAAATATAAATACTTGAAGGAAATGACGTCGAATTTATAATCGGCTTATAAAAGAGTTATAAGCAAAATTAATGGTGAATTACGAGAGTCGGATTTTCCACGTAATGGTACACACTTGCCTCATCATAATGGTACGCACTCGTTCCGCATATTAGTGAACGCATAATGCCTCCATGATAGTGTACGATTGGAGGAGAGGAATTTGGTCAAAGAACCCCATGTAGTTATATAGCTATTATTCAAAAGAAACAACGTGATTTTCTTGCTTTAATGCGGTGGCGGGGGGTGGCGGCAAGAGAAACGGGGGCGAAACCGGCGCGAGCTGGGCGGGGGGGGTGGGTGGGGCGGCGGGGGGGGGGGCGCGGGGGGGGGGGCGGGGGTGGGGGCCGGGGCGGGGGGCTGGGTGGCGGAAAGGAGAATGAGACGGTAGCGAACAGAGTCGGGGGGTGGCGGAAGCCGTGGGGAACAGTGTTCATGGGACGGCCAGTGGGCGCACGGACACCGTGGCGCACTGACCAGAACTCGGCGGAACGGCATGGGGGGGGGGGGGGAGTGGTCGGTAGTTACAACCGAACCTTGGGATAGTTTAATGCAAAGTGGGAACCGCCCAAGGAGACTTGCACAAAATGTGTCACGGAAAGGAGAAGGAGCGGGGAGTAGGGGGGTGGGGGGTCATAGAACAGAGGATTTTATGGGGGAAGCGGGGGGAGGCGTGGGGCGGACGAATGCGGACCGTGGGGAAACCGAGCTCATGGGAAGTATCCTTAAGTTAATCTGGGTGGATGGGGGTTTGGGGCTTATGTGGCAAATGAATGTGGTGGCGCAGGGGATTCTTGTAGAATGGTGGCGCAACGTGTAGTGTAGCAGCACTCTTTGGGAAGTAAACTTATCAGGAATGGACAGTGGACCGCTAGTATTGCGCCGGGCCAAGGGTACCGGTTGGGTGGGTGTGGTGTGGGGGTTGTGGGTGGTGTGGGGGGGTGGGGGGTGGTGTGGGGGTGGTGGGGGTGGGTGTGGTGGTGGGGTGGGGGGTGTGTGGGGGTGGGTGGTGGTGGGGTGGTGGGTGTGGGTGGGGTGTGGGGTGTGGGGGTGGTTGGGTGGGGTGGGGGTGTTGGTGGGTGGGTGGGGTGTGGTGGGTGGGGTGTTGGGTGGGTGTGTGGGGGTGGTTGGGTGTGTGGGGTGGGGTGTTGGGTGGGGGGTTGTGGTGGGTGGTGGGGGTGTTGGGGGTGGGGTGGTGGGTGTTGGTTGTGGGTGTTGGGGGGTTGTGGTGGTGTGGTTGGGGTGGTGGGGGTTGTGTGGGTGGGGTGGGGTGGTGTGGGGGGTGGTGTGGGTTGTGGGTTTTGGTGGGGTGTGGTTTGGTGTTGGGGGTTGTGGTGGTTGGTGGTTGGGGGGTGGGTGTGTGGGTGGGTGGGTTGGTGTGGGTTGTTGGTTGGGGTGGGTTGGGGTGTGTGTGGGGGTTGTGGGGGGTGGTGTTTGTGGTTGGTGTGGGTTTGTGGTGGTGTTTGGTGGGGTGTGTTTGGGTGTTGGTGGGGTGTTGTGTTTGTGGTGGGTGTTGTGGGTTTGGGGGTTGGGTGTGGGTGGTTTTGTGGTTGTGGGTTGTGGGTTTGTTGTTGGTGGGGGTTGTGGTTGTGGGTATTGGTGTTGTTGGTTGGGGGGTTGTTGTGGGTGTGTGGGTTGGGGTGGGTGGTTGTGTGTTGGTGGGGTGTTGTGTGAGGTGTGTGGGGTGGTTTTTGTTGGGTGTGTTGGTTGTGGTGGTTGTGTGGTTGTTGTTTTGGGTTGTTGTGGGGTGTTTTGGTGTGTGTATTGTTGTGGTGGGTGTTTGGTTTGTGTGGGTGTTTTGGTGGTGTTGAGTTTGGTGTTTGTTGTGGTGGGTGTATGGTTTTTTATTTTTATTTGTGGTAGTTTAATTTTAGAGTTTAATGGTTTGATGTGTGGTTGTTGGGGAGAGGTAGATTTATTATTTGATTTTTGATGTTTTAGATTTGGGATTTGGTGATGGAAACTTGTTTTAAGAGAGGGATATGGTGTAATTTTGGAAATTTTTGGGGGAATTTTTTGGTTGATGGTTGTTGGTGAAAAGGGGTTTATTGTATTTTTGGAAAGTGTATTTATTTTTGTGATATTGGTGGGTGTGGTAAGTTTTATTTTGAAAATTTTGTGTGTAGTAAAAGTATTGTTGAATTTTTTAAGATGGGATATTGGGGGTTTTAGTTGGATGCTCATTTAATTATTGTGGGGGGTTTTGATTTTATTAAATAATTTTATAATTCACTATATATCACTATTTGTATCTTGTTGTTTTTTTGTGGGGGGCCTCCAAAATGGCAAGGTCTTCTTTTTGATTATCAGGTGAATTAAGATAAGCGCTCTTTAGCATGCTGAATTGATAAAATTTAACACATTTAAATGTAAGTATTTACCAACAAAGATTACGATTAACAGTGAATCATTAATTTAAGGCTCACCTATTTCATTTTAGCACGGAATAATTTAAAAACAGTTGTAAGTCATGTTCTAATTACTTTGGAACATTGGCACAAATATTGTATGATGCAGAAAAATTTGAGGTTCCAGCAGATATTTTATTCTAATTTTTGCGAGCATTTTTAATAAGCACCCGGGCAACGCCGGGTAATAACCTAGTTGAAAATAAAGTGAAATGAATATCTGCCATGAGTTTCCAAGGTGGTGCTAAAATTGGCTTCATATTGAAAACTTTCACAAAATCAGAGTAAACTAATATATATTTGAAAAAATGTGTGAGGAAAAAAATAAGTTTCTTTTCCTACGTTTGTTGTTTAAGGGGCTGAACACGACAAGTTGGAGACATCTGGATGATAGATGACTGAATTGCGACCCCGCGTTGGTTTCAGAAGGTAATAATCGATCTCTTCCCTTTCGCACTTACTATGCTCCTCGAAGAACAAATAGGGTGTCGATTCTTCCTGTCGTCATTTTTTGTCTTGTTCGCTTATTTTAAACTTCAAGCCTAGAAATATCACCAGGAGGAAGGAAATCTTGTTTTTATTGACATTTTAAACTCAAAAAAGTATTTTTTGGAGCTGATGCTTGCGTTATTTTTGATTCAAATTCGGCGAAAATCATAGTTTGCATTTACATCACATGTAGAAACACACACACAATGCCCATGCACAAAATACACTCACAAAACACACACTTACACCACACAAAGCTTATATACATTAAATACAAACACACACACACACACATACACGCAGTTATATTCACACGCATACATGCAGGCATACTCACACATACGCACAGACACACACATACGCAGAGGAACACTCATACATACACATACATACCCATGCAAACATGGTAATCTTAGAGAGCCTCGTGCCGTAATTGTTCGATTTATATGTCGTAAATGGAACAACAAGTAGTCACAGTAAGAGCGAGCTTGAGACAAGAGACAAATTGAAGTGACAAGTTCGATTCCTGTCCTCGCTGCTGATGCAATTTTCTCCTTTATGCTTTACATTCTTTCCCTGTATTGTCCTGATGTGTTTTCTGCTTTGAGCAATAAAATCTATCACATGTACGGGAGATGAGGCGAGAAGATTGTTTTCCTATCATCAGAATGAATTTGAGCAGTAAGGTTCCAGAAGAAGAAACGCACAAGCTCAAAATATGTAAGGGTAATAAACTAAGTTGAATACTTTGTAGTTTATGATAACCTAGGGGCCTCGGTGGCGTAGCGTGGCAGCGCGTCAATCACGCAAGCCCTAGGTGGTGGGTTCGATTCTTACCCTTGCCCTGGTTGCAAATTCCCTCTTTGTGCTGTAAATTCTGCCCTACACACTGTTGCCAATGAATGGGAAAAGAAAATTCTAGTTTTGTTTCCCGTGATTCAGCCCTATTATTATATTGAAAGGTGATATAATTTCTGATCTGCAGGCAATTATTCTGATCATGCGTACAGAAGAGGAGGGACTTAGCTTCCATTAGGCCATTAGAACACAGCGTCTTGCCACCTTATTAAATGAAATGAAACTAAAATGAAGGATATGTGTGTGTGTCTCCCTCCCTCCAATGTGTTGCGTGCACGGAAGAAGTTATTTTAGCAGTGCTACTGTCCCTTATGGATATGGTAATGGTAAGTACAAAATATTTAAAGTAATGTTTCTAAAGCCTTGGAGTTAACAGGATATTTCATTTTTAAATATATACATAAATACATGTCATATGATTTAGAAAATCATTTTCCAGTTTCGTAATTATTGTTTCAATTCTGTTAACTACTCAAACCAAGCTGTAAATTACAATTTTAATAACATTTACTGAAAGAATTACGCATATTACACTGACTAATAAGAGTTTGCCTTATTCTAAAATTTTATCAAGTTCTATCAGAATGCATGATAATTTATAATGAAGATAATCTTGGAGGACATTTCGCAGACCTTGTCAGCAGTTAATGAAATTTGCATTTACTGCGTGAATTTGGCTTTCTTTTGAAAATGAAAAGGATTTAAATGTCACTTGATTTTGAAATTCTAGCTTGAGTAGCTGGAATATGATAATTTAATCTAGGGAATGTCTTTTGAGCTATCTAAAAGAATGTTCTAGAAATTAAACATGACATTCTTTGAAAAATTCTTCAAACATTTAGCAACAGTTTGAATAATGTGTAGAATTGACTTTTTTCTTGGTTCGTTGAAATTAGTTCGAAACATTCTAAAAATTCATTTTTAGTGGAGTCTGAATATAAATGCCTTTTAGGATAGCTTTCTTCTTTTAATTTAAAATGAGACGGAATTGAATTTAACGTTGGTTTAAAAGGTTCAAAATACATGGAGGGTTTTTTTTTTTCAAAAAACTACGCATGAGTCATGTGTTGTATTTTTCCGTTGCTAAGTTGTACATCGTTTGCAGTTTATTTATTCTTTGTTTAGCTTCCTTCCATAGCACTGCTGTAACATTGAAGTTTTCTAATTGTGTAAATTGAAGCTGTTATCAATTCTGATAGCTTATTTTAAACTTAGTTCTGATGTTGGGTGTTAGAAATCATATTTTTACAGAGCTAATCTTTTGAATCTTATTAGAGGTTTTTCCTGTGTAACAATTACATATACATGGGCGATTCTCTGTAATCTCGTAATTGGCTGTCCGGAATGAGTATTTTAAAAATAATGAACTATAATAAAGTAATGATCTCTATTAATACAAGTAAAACATTAACACTTTCTAGTCCAATTGTATTTGGAGCTGTAACAATTTTATTTTTTTCCTATAAATTATCTAAGCACCAAAAAAATGTCCCCTGGATGTCCCAATCCTATAGTCTAACACTTAAAGGCAATATTTCAAACAAACCTCTTAACACTACATAAATTTGGCAATTGATATCTAAAAATAGAATATAATGAAACTGTATCTTTCTTATGAAATAAGGTCTGATGTATCTTTAAACATTTGAAAGTGGGGTGTTTCTACGGGATTTTATGATTAATTGTGTAACAGCCCTAAGATAGGCCTTAGGTACAATTTTTGTTGAGAGCAACTTTGTTAAATTTGGTGTTAATAATTTAAAATATCAGTTCTCAAGGTTTCGGAATTGCATGATTCACTCCTCACTAGAGTAATTTTTCTCATGTACCCCCAATATAACCGCCCTATGTTATTTCATAATGCTGTAGTACCCTAAATATCGCATTGGTTCTTTTGGTTAGTTTTTTTTTTTCGCACCACGAAACTGATTTTGAAATTTGTAATGATTTTTACGATACTTTATGCAAGTTAAAAGATTATGACACTATTTACTACTATTAAAATCTGTCCGTGTCTGTCTGTCTGTCTGTCTGTCCGTCTGAAGCTTGAACTCCTCAAAAACCGCTGAGCGTAAAGAATCAAACATAATACCATTCGATTCGAAATTTTCTAAGGAAGACAATAAGACCAACCGCGTAATTGTACGACGTTAATTAGCTGAGATATTAATTAAAACGTTAATTAAATTCTTTGCACTTTTAAAATTCCAAGACATTTATTTCTTTCCGTTGCCATTTTAAATTAAAGCGTTAATTAAATATTGAACTATTTAAAATTCCAAAACTTTTGTTTCTTTCCGTTGCTATTTTAAATTAAAGCGTTAATTAAATGGTTGAACTATTTAAAATTCCAAGACATTTATTTCTTTCCGTTGCCATTTTAAATTAAAGCGTTAATTAAATTATTGAACTATTTAAAATTCCAAGACTTTTGTTTCTTTCCGTTGCTATTTTAAATTAAAGCGTTAATTAAATGGTTGAACTATTTAAAATTCCAAGACTTTTATTTCTTACCGTTGCCATTTTGAATAAAAACGTTAATTAAATTATTGAACTATTTAAAATTCCAAGACATTCATTTCCTACCGTTGCCATTTTGAATTAAAACGTTAATTCAATTATTGAACTATATAAAATTCTAAGATATTTATTTCTTTCCGTTGCGGTTTTAAATTAAAACGTTAATTAAATTGAACTTTTTAAAATGAAAGAGTGTTATTTTTTTCCATTGTCATTTTGAATACGTGTTATAACAGAGTTCTAACAATTGTTTTTATTCTAATTATTAATGACATATTTTTTCTCTGGTACCATTTTGAAAATGTGTTTATAAATAAAATTGCAATTGCTGTTTTTAGAAGGGACTTTTTTTTGGCTGCGATCCAAATATTAAAAGAACTTTTTCGTTTAGAGTTTTGCAATTAATTTTACAGGAAGAAAACGGTTAGGAAATAATTGTTTTTGGTAAGGAATTTTATATGTTATTTAGGGAGAGTGCTAAGTATGCGCTACTTGACATCGTCTTTTTTTTTGAGGAAGCATGAGCAAATAAACGCGATTGATTCTTTGATGCAGGAAAGCTTTTTGGCGAGTCGCTTTAGCGGGGAGTAGTTTGTTTAACTTTTACTTGGTGTTTTAAAGGCGAGCCGGCTTGGCGGCGAGTAGTTTATTGAAACTTTCCTCGCTACTGTAAAGGCGAGCCGCCTTGACGGCGAGTAAACTATTTAAACTTTTCTCATTACTTTAAAGGCGAGCCGCCTTGGCGGCGAGTAGTTTTGTCAAACTGCCTTCACTACATTACAGCCCGTGCAACGCCGGGCCACGTAGCTAGTAATACTATTAAAATCTGCCCGCGTCTGTCTGTCCGTCTGAAGCTTGAACTCCTCAAAAACCGCTGAGAGTTGAGAATCGAACGAGGTACCATTCGATTCGAAATTTTCTAAGGAAGACAATAAGACCAACCGCGTAATTCTACGACGTCAATTAGCTGAGATACTAATTTCAACCTTAATTAAATTTTTGCACTTTTTAAAATTCCAAGACATTTATTCCTTTTCGTTGCCATTTTGAATTAAAACTTTAATTAAATTTCATGAACTATTTAAATTCCAAGACTTTTATTTCTTTCCGTTGCCATTTTGAATAAAAACGTTAAGTAAATTATTGAACTATTTAAGATTCCAAGACATTTATTTCTTACTGTTGCCATTTTGAATAAAAACGTTAAGTAAATTATTGAACTATTTAAGATTCCAAAAGACATTTATTTCTTACCACTGCCATTTTGAATAAAAACGTTAATTAAATTTTTGAACTTTTTAAAATTAAAGAGTTATTTTTTTCCGTTATTTTGAATACGTGCTACAACAAAGTTTTTATTCTAATTAATGAGTCATATTTTTTCTCTGGTGCTATTTTGAAAAGGTGTTTTTGAATAAAATTGCAATTGCTGTTTTTCGAAGGGACTTTTTTTTCCTGGCTGCGATCCAAATATTAAAACAACTTTTTTGTTTAGAATTTTGCAATTAATTTTACAGGAAGAAAGCGGTTTGGAAATAATTGTTTTTGGTAAGGAATTTTATTTGTTATTCAGGGAGAGTGCTAAGTATGCGCTACTTGACATCGTTTTTATTTGTGAGGTTTTTCTTGGTACTTTAAAGGCGAGCCGCCTTGGTGGCGAGTAATTTATTGAAACTTTCCTCGCTACTTTAAAGGCGAGCCGCCTTGGCGGCGAGTAGGTTGTTTAATCTTTCCTCACTACTTTAAAGGCGAGCCGCCTTGGCGGCGAGTAGTTTTCTCAAACAGTCTTCACTATATTAAAGCCCGTGCAACGCCGGGCCACGCAGCTAGTTTTAACCATATTGTGCGTTGCTATACTTTAGCAATGATTGACCTATATTTTTACTGCAAACGAAATCTGAAGATTTAATTATGAGCTGAACAAATTTTACTCTACCAATATTCTACACCTGAACCATGTGATCGAAGTTTTCTTATTAGCTGAAGTAGGCTCTCTGACCGAGGGTTGAGTAGTCCGGTGAACATGAGCGTAAATGAAATGAATAATTGATCATCTATGTTAAAGCAAAATATCTTCGTCAGTGCCATCTGAAGGTTTCTGAAATGGTTCGTACTTTTTTGAAAATTTGCAGGAAAATACTTACGTTTTGTACAGACTGATAAAAATAGAACAGAAGGAGGATTTCAGACACTTTACCTTCTGCTTTTTAAAGCTTTTAACTGAAGTAGATATCTTCAATTCCAACTTTTCTACAAATGTTCCCTCCCCCTTTTTTGATTTTTTTTATTAGAGTACTGTCTGCCGACTGTTGCTGTGGAAGTAGCAAATGTCCAGTAACGGCAAGTCTATTTGAACGAGGGGAGAGTTAAAAATTTGATGAGCACGTTCAGTCATTTTAATATGATTCAGCTTAACTTAGTTGTTAATCCACATCTGCAAAAACTGGAATTCTTGAAAACAAATAGATTTCTCTCTTTCGCTAAGAAACCGGAAGTCTACCTTTCCATCTCGCCCGTGTTCCGATTGTACTTAGGTACGCCAACAATTTGAAACTGTCCGAGAGTTTCAAAAACGTCCCCTAAATGGTTGAAACAGAAAAAGAAAAATTATTGTAACTTATATCTCTTTGTAGAGAATGTGAATCTCCCCTCCCTCATAACCCTTTTTTAGAGATGCCTACTTTTGCAACCATACCGTCATTTAGTTGTAACTCTATTGAGTTCAGTCAAGTTTTATTTGACAAAAATGTTATCTAACAAAGCTATGAAAACGAAGTTCAATAAAATAGGCTATTTGCTGAAATGAGCTATCAAATGAAATGATAGTGGATAAGCTGCTCTAATGGCCAAAATATTACGTTCAGCTAAATTATTGTCGAGCTGTGAAACGATCATCGCATAAAACTCTATATTGGATTGAACATAATCATTAACAGTAATTATTTTGACTGTATTTTTCTTAAAAAAATAATGATCGATAAAGAAGCTAATACCACTAAAAGTTATGATTAGCTTACGGAATATAAAAAAAATCGTTATGAAACTTAATCTATTGTGAGTATAATGTTAGTTACGAAATGGAAAAATACTCATTTAAAGTCCAAAAACGTATAAAAACTAGATTCAATCGAACACATAAAGCTCTTAACTTTTCATTTAACCCAAAAGAAATTTTTCATCATAATCATCCATGCTAGTAAGCAATTTTTTGAAAGATATTTTGCTTCATAGTTTCCTTAAAAGATTAAAAACTGCAATAAAAAAGCGAGCAGTAAATTAATATTCATAAACCGTTAAAATGCAGATAGGGTTTAAAGTGTCTCTCTAATGGATTCATTTAATGAAATCTCAAAGAAAATGACTTTGATTTCTGTTTTGTGGGAGCGTAAGCTAATTGCGGTGCTTTGGGAGCAAACATTATTTTCTTATCTAAGAAACATTAACGATTTACTGCGATGTATAAAAAACGATTAAATAGAAAATGAGCTTTCATGCGCAAAACTTAAGTTGCTTGATCTGAAATACATGTAAATTTATTCGAGAAAAATTATGCGATGACAGAATTTAAGTGGCAGTCATTATCACCACCGACTAAATTTAAAATAGAGAGCTATATTTGTAGTGCTGTTATTCGTTTTAAAACTTTAATAAAAAATGGATAGGATGTTTGAAAATTAAAATACATATGTGCTTTTGAAATTTCTTTCGCATTGTTTTTTTTTTTTTTCTTTTTGGTGCGCTGCTTCACTTTTCCAACTGTACCGTAATTTGATGTAAAGTCCGACTTCCACAGTACACGCTTGACATAGGTACCCGTTAATAGGGTAGGCAACCTTTCACACAACAACACATTCACACAAAGAAAGGACAAGAACAGGAGAGATAAAGCACATCCATGCCCAAGCCGGGACTCGAACCCGGAACCACTCCATCCGTGGCAGACTGCTCTGACCACTAGACAATGTTGCCGGCTTTTCTTCTAAATTTCCTCTAAATGCTAAAATATTTGATCTTTTAAAGAGTTTTGGCTCAAAAAAAAAAAGAGGAATAAATAAATTAAAAAAAATCACAAATTTAGAAAAGAATTGGAAAACGTATCAATGCTTTGCAAGATGCAGAAGAACATGGAGCATCCAAATTACAACATTGAACTTCTTTCAAATACATTTATTAATAGAACTGTTTTCTACTCTTCCGAGTAGATATGTTTACAGTATTCACGCTTTTTTAATTAAATTAACTGAAGACGTATATTTACTAGAATTAGTACACAGACTTCCCGCTGTTTTGGTGCCTGGGAATTCTAAAATGATTTTGTATGTATTTGATGCCATGAGTTCAAATATGATATTCTTGTTTAATTACTCATTTTTAAGGTACAAAGTTTTGGTAAAACGTACGCCACAGTTTTAAGAAAAATTCGTAGATAAAATGGTAAAAACTAAAGCAAAAATCTGTATCATTATTTGACACAAATGACAAAAGAAAATAACCACCGCTGAAATGAACTAATCACTAAGGACATGTGCAATCTGAGCTGATTTGTTATGAATTTGATGCCATAAATTCCAATATGATTTTATTTCTTGTCTAATAGCTCATTTTTTTTAAGTATAGCACTTCAGTAAAACACATGCCACACTATTTTAAGATAATCCGTGCATAAAACATAATAAAAAGGTAAACGAGGAATTTTCATTATTGTGTATGACTAGAGAAAATAATCAGCACTAAAAGTAGTCACTTAACATGTCATAAGTGACAAAATGTGTCAAAAAATGTTGGTGCAAAAAATGTGTATTATGTTAAATAAAGTTCAAAAATAATATTTTATTTGCCTCACATTATATCTTTATTTGATATTTTTATCCGGTGATTAATTTATGGACAAACTGTATTTTTCCGAAACATACGCAGGTCAAAATTTTAATCTACTTATATTAAAAATTGAGTATCTTTCTAACTATCTTTCTTTCTAACTATCTTTCTTTCTAACTATCTTTCTTTCTAACTATCTTTCTATGTCACGCTTCTTTCTCCTGAACGCCAATGAACTGAAAGTCGAGCCAGGTACCGATAGATAGGTAATTTTTCAAGCTTCATTAGTTTCAATTCATATAATTATACGATTTTAATTAGCGAAGATATCAATTAATAAGTGGTCAAATTTAAAGCGATTAAGCCTAATAAATGATTAAATATGAAAGCCATTGTTGCATTGCAAAACGTGGTTGCCATGAAACAGTAATAAAAATGATAATGCGAATTTTGAATGAAGGCTTAACTAAATCAAACACGAAACTCATAAGCGGGCGACTTACATAGTATTTTTATCGCTAGCTACTTGTAATATTTTGAAACATTCATTTGTTGAAGAGCCATCTACTTATATTAAAAACTGAGTATCAATGTCTGCTTTTTCTCCTTTGAGCGAGCTGAACTTACTGAAACTTTCCTCACCATCTTGAAGGCGCGAAGCATCTCAATAATTCGAATGATTTTTTTTATATAGGAAAAAAGTAAAGGCGTGAAGCGCCTGTAAGCGAGCCGCCTTGGCGGGGAGTACTTTCTTGAAATTTTTTTCTCACTACTTTCAGGGCACGAAGTGCCCGTGCAACGCCGGGCCACGTGCGTGGTATGTCTTGAAATCGAATGAACATTAAATTATATCAAATAATATAACTTCAGAATGAGGTAAAAGTTAGAGAGGGGGGACGTTATGCATCAACATGCCGCAGGAAGCTAATCTAGCTGCCCTGGCAGCTAGTCTACTTATATTAAAAACTGAGTATCTTTCTAACTATCTTTCTTTCTAACTATCTTTCTATGTCACGCTTCTTTCTCCTGAACGCCAATGAACTGAAAGTCGAACCAGGTACCGATAGATAGGTAATTTTTCAAGCTTCATTAGTTTCAATCTATATAATTATACGATTTTAATTAGCGAAGATATCAATTAATAAGTAGTCAAATTTAAAGCGATTAAGCCTAATAAATGATTAAATTTCCAAGACATTTTTTCTTACCGTTGCCGTTTTGAATTAAAACGTTAATTAAATTATTGAACTATTTAAAGCTCCAATATATTTATTTCTTTCCGTTGCGATTTTAAGGCAGGGATTCAAGTGAAACACATACGATCGCAACTCACCAATGCAATCGCAAATTCCAAAATTTGGATTCAAGTGAAACGAATTCACTTGAATTCGACTTACAGTAGCGGTTGCAATATGCAAACGCCTCGAAGCGATTGCAATGGTGTTTCACTTGAATTCGGCCCTAAATTAAAACGTTAATTAATTTGAACTTTTTAAAATGAAAGAGTGTTATTTTTTTCCATTGTCATTTTGAATACGTGTTATAACAAAATTCTAACAATTGTTTTTATTCTAATTATTAATGACATATTTTTTCTCTGGTACCATTTTGAAAATGTGTTTTTAAATAAAATTGCAATTGCTGTTTTTAGAATGGACTTTTTCTGGCTGCGATCCAAATATTAAAAGAACTTTTTCGTTTAGAATTTTGCAATTAATTTTACAGGAAGAAAGCGGTTTGGAAATAATTGTTTTTGGAAAGGAATTTTATTTGTTATTTAGGGAGAGTGCTAAGTATGCGCTACTTGACATCGTCTTTATTTTTGAGGAAGTATGTGCAAATAATTCGATTGATTCTTTGATGCAAGAAAGCTTTTTAGCGAGCCGCTTTAGCGGGGAGTAGTTTATTAAACTTTTCCTTGGTACTTTAAAGGCGAGCCGCCTTGGCGGCGAGTAGTGAATTGAAACTTTCCTCGCTACTGTAAAGGCGAGCCGCCTTGACGGCGAGTAAACTGTTTAAACTTTCCTCATTTCTTTAAAGGAGAGCCGCCTTGGTGGCGAGTAGTTTTCTCAAACTGCCTTCACTACATTACAGCCCGTGCAACGCCGGGCTACGCAGCTAGTGTTGAATTTAAAATTTGAAGCATAGATAAATCAAGATTTTTCTGTTTGTTAAAAGAAATATAGATTGTAATTGAAAAAGAAGTCTTTTTTGCTTTAAAAAATAGTACAAAAATAGGTAAATTAATCAACCACTTTCCTTTACGAAATATGTTGTATATATCTCTTGATTTAATGAGAAAACTATATTTTGTTATTTAATGTACTCAAATCAATGTATTCTTTCAAACTCCATTTCGTAAAATATTTTTTTTCATCTAATTTAAATTCATGAAATGAATAAATTGATACAGTGATAAAAATCTTTAATGCATAAGCCATATTTTCTTCATGTGCCGTAGCTACTGTGTTTTCATTATTTATTCAAGAGCAGTGGTAGGTAGCACATAAAACGTAAAAGCGAAGTGTTTTTAATGATAACTTTTTCTATTAACATAATATTAAACCCTGTTCGAATTTACTTTCAATAAGTTTTATGATTGCTAAAAGATCATTTGAGAAAACGGTATATTAAACACGAAGCATGTGAAAAAATAGCTTTGTGAAGAAAATGTTAGATTATATAAATTGCTGGGGATTGTTTTTTGAGGTTTAGAATAGAGAAGTAATATAGTCGTCATTTTTTCTTTGTAATCTGCGTTCTAAAACAAAGTCCTAGTCCCGGAGGGGATAAAATGGTTTTCCTACAGCAAAAGTAAAAAATTACGTAATATTTTTCAAATTATTAAAAAAAAAACCCATAAAAATAGTTTCCAAATTTTGAAGTTACGTATCAACTATAATATTGTCACACTTTAATTTGTAAAGAATTAAGTAACTGTTGCTGCAGAAACCTGAAATAACAGTGAATGGAATCGAAATGGAGTCCTCCCTTGCCCCCCCTCCCCGGGGAGCAAAGGGTCCAAACATCAAAACAATATAATTTCATCAGAAAACAATAAAAAATCACGCAGTTTTATATGTAAATACAATCATTTCTCAAAGCCGGGTGGTAGGGATCGACCCCCCTGACCCCTAAATGACGGGTCTGGGTCAACGTCAGTATTGTTAGACTTGTCTTAATATGAACCATGGGCCATGTCAAACAGTTTTATCTGGACTATGCTATAAAAGAAAAAAAATGTGGTAACTACTAAAAATTCTCTATGCAGCTGGCTTCCATAAAATTTACTAGTAACCACTACAGCTAATTTTCATGTATCGTTGGAATATTACTTAAGAAGATAAATCCGTTACTAGAGAAAACTTTATGTAATCCCAATTTTGTAGGGCGTTTTTTGACATTATAGTATGATCACTGACCAGTGAATAAACACTTGAGCACAATTTCATTTTCAGACATTCTTCATATCTTTAAGAAACTAGTATTTGAAGTATGACACTGGAATAGTTTTTATAGGAATGCATAATTATTGAGAACAAGAAAACGAACCGTTAAGTAGTGCAGCAACTAAGTGAATGAAAACGTCTAGCCAGTGCACAAGAGAAACATTTTTTTTGTCGTTTACTTTTCTGAATTGTATTATGGACGGAAATTACTGTTGCCAATTAATGAAAGAAATGTTATAACTATAATGTTAACTGTATTAAATGTTATACGTTTAACTGTATCTAATATGAATGTTAACTTATGCATATCACATAACACTAAATCTATTATGAACCTATTCCCTCCTCTACATTCAACAGACAAACTTCTGCTTTTATCTATGTCACATATAATTCTAATACTTCAAAGCTCTTTATTTTTTTTATAATGATAAATGGGTCTTTGTAACAGGAAAAGAATAACAAATGCTCAAAATATTTTGAAATTTGTGAATGTCGTAATTTTTGTTGCCCAAATCAAATACTTTTCTAAGAATAAAGAAAAAGTTGAAGTTTAGTGGTATTTTGAGAAAGCTAGAATACTTTTCAGAAAGAACATGCAATGAATAGGTCAAACACGGTTGGGTGCTCGATGAAAAAAATTGGAAGTACATTAAGAGCAAGAATCTGAGAAACTCACGCCTAGCATTATGAGGTGATTCATGACCTCTCAGATTTTCTCCCAAAAAATACCAAATGTTTATTTTATTGAAAGACCAAGTCCAGAAGGTTTTGCTCTAAAGTTGAGTTGTTCAGTTTTTATGGACCCCTAAAGTTGAAGGTGCGGCATCAAAAATTAAGCAGATTTTCAAGACATGGAAATTGCTGTGAGCCAAAACTCTTACCAGGAACTGTTTAACTCCAATTTTCTTTTTGTATATGTAATATAGAAGGTTGAAACTTTACAAAATAAATGTTAAATTTGTGGTAAGTTGCAGCCGTAAGGTTAGTGAAGGCCCTCAAAACAAGGCATTTTTGACGTTTTTTAGCGTTTTTGAGGTCCAAAAACAGCTTGTACGTTTCAGTTGGCACGGCAAAAGTAGTGTCGTTTGAAAGACCAGTGTAAGCACTTTAAAATAATATATAAATTACCAAGGAAAGTTCAACGTGCTTTTAGTTGCGTAAGGCAGAAATATGAAAAATGTCATATTTTACCGATATTCAAACGGTCATAACTTCCTCTGCCAACAACATATTGAAATATTTTTTTGCCAATGTCATACTCGATTCTTTGTCTTAACAGAACAGTTGAGTCCTTTGAGGCGAAATGTAAAAAATTATTTTACAAAAAATGCACAGGAAAAAATACATTTTTTGTAAAAAAAATTTTTACATTTCGCCTCAAAGGACTCAACTGTTCTGTTAAGACAAAGAATAGAGTATGACATTGGCAAAAAAAATATTTCAATATGTTGTTGGCAGAGGAAGTTATGACCGTTTGAATATCGGTAAAATATGACATTTTCCATATTTCTGCCTTACGCAACTAAAAGCACGTTGAACTTTCCTCGGTTATTTATACATTATTTTAAAGTGCTTACACTGGTCTTTCAAACGACACTACTTTTGCCGTGCCAACTGAAATGTACAAGCTGGTTTTGGACCTCAAAAACGCTAAAAAACGTCAAAAATGCCTTGTTTTGAGGGCCTTCACTGACCTTACGGCAACAACTTACCACAAATTTAACATTCATTTTGTAAAGTTTCAACCCTCTATATTCCATATACAAAAAGAAAATTGGAGCTAAACAGTTCCTGGTAAGGGTTTTGGCTCACAGCAACTTCCATATCTTGAAAATCCGCTTCATTTTTGATGGCGCACCTTCACCTTTAGGGGTCCATAAAAACTAAACAACTCAACTTTAGAGCAAAACATTCTGGATTTGGTCTTTCAATAAGATAATAAACATTTGGTAATTTTTTGGAAAAAATCTGAGAGGTCATGAATCACAGGCGTGACACTCTCTCAGATTCTTGCTCTTAAAATCTTTTAGCAAGTAGATACCAAAGCGCCTAATTTAATTGTTCTAATCGACTACCAAGTTTCAGGAAAAATTGAAAAAAAAAAAAAGGGTAGAAAGAGAATTTCTAGTATTCCTATCGAAATCATAAGAATATTTTTCTCACATTAGCTAGAGCAATTTTAAAGATGTTATTATCAAAATTACCAGAATAATGTTATCCTATTTCATTTTTGCTGCCATGCATTTTGTTAAGAAATAAAATGCTAAAACGTGTTGAAAACGTTAAAATAATCGGTAGCTTTACTTTTTCTGTGCACATCAATCTTCCTTTATGTCTGATTCAGAGCAGAGAAAAACTGCACCGCAATATTTCTATCTTGGCACCAGAAACGATCTTTCGACCATTTCCATTTTGATATGCTTTTAAAGTCACGTTGAACAGACCATTGGAAGTCAAATGGCTTGTGAAACATTTTTACCGCATTCGAATTCTAAAATATACTTCTGTGGATCATTTGTTTTGGATTGAGTAATGTGGCGATTGAAGCACGGCGTATGCAAGCGGCGGAATTTTGAGGTTCAAACTCCTCCAAAATTTCCTAGTCCAAAAAATGCTTTTCATTTCACTTTTTTTGCCTTAAGAAATGGCTTCATTATTTTCAACTTCATTTGAAAAATAAAATTACTGGTATTAAAACTAACACAGTGCTGTATCTACAGTATTTTTTTTTTAATGTGGTTATTGCGACATCATTTTTTATGGAGAAATACGGTGCTGTCTTTAGATATTTAAAACTTGTCGATGGCATCATCAACGTTCAAAAGTATATATCCGTTGGAATGCTCATTAAAGACAAGCTATTCAGACAATTGCTTCCTGTTGAATTCCTGAAATACATTTTTAGCCTCCTTATCAGGGTGAGAAAAGTTCGCTGAGGCTGCTGACAAAGCTGAGTTCAAAATACTCAGTTTAAAATCCTACACTGAGTTTAAGTAACGTATTCTTGAAAATTTGGATCAAATTAACCCGGTAAAATATGGCGCCAGGGACGTCATTTCAAATTTTTCCAGGGGGGGGGGACAAAGGGTCCAAACGCAATGCAATTTCATTGGAAAACATAAAAAACCACGCCCACTTATATGTAAATACATTGATTTCTCAAAGCCAGGGGGGGGGGGTCCAATTGACCCCCCCTGTTCCCCCTAAATGACGGGTCTGGATGGCGCCTTTTAGGTCTCGTTTAAAACAGGAAGCTCATCAACTACCCGAACAAAAGTTTCAAAGTTAAGAGGTTTTCATTTTACTGTTGACTTTTCTGCACTTTTTGAAATTTATGTTCTACGCTTTTTTCACATTTTTGAGATTTTAGTAGTTTTACTTTTACAATTACGTTTATAAAATTAGTTTTTAAATATACTCCAAAATAATTTGTAAGAAAATGTATAATATCTTATATTAAAGCTTTCAAGCATAAATGAGGGGAAAAAGAAACTGAAAGTCAAATGTATAGGACAAATAACACCCACAACTTAAATTCAAAAATTTTAAGTAGTTTTTGTCAGATTTAATAGCATTTGATTCTTGCCAAAGAAAAACACACACACACTCCCACACAACCATAACTTTAAAGATTGTCTTTCCCTATTAGGGCTGAAAAATGTTTTGGACAAAGTTAATTTTCTTTTTCGCATTTTGTTTTATTCTTTTTGAGAACATTTAAAAATATTTGTATGAAACTGTGTTCGTTTTTCAGTTAGATAAACGCCTTATGAGTTTCTTTCAACAAACACTTTGTTCATACTTGACAAAGTCTAGTATTTTTCTGCTTTTTCACCCTATAATGCATAATTTATTTCATGAAAGCTTTTTAACTTACTAAGAGAGATCAGCATTTTTCAGATTATCTTTCAATTCTGTATTGGATACCTAGGTTTTTTCTGAATTCAAAGTTTTACTTGAAAAAAAAAAAAAGATTAAATATGAATGGAGGCACATTTTTCCAACTATCTCTTTAATGTGTCGATTAATATAAAGGATAAAAATTCGTCTTGAGTTTTTCTCAAGACGACTATTTTCATTGATATAGGCAGTGTTTTAATAAGGTGTCACTTTCATTTAAAGTCATAATGGAGTCAAGATAGACAAAACTCGTTTTTTCCCCTCCTTTTAAGTGAAGTCATGTTAGGTTTAGACGTGTTTTGTTTATTGTTCATGTAATAGTTTCATTAACAAGATTCACCTCTTGAGTCATTAACAAGATTCACCTCATATGTTTGCACTCTACAATCAGTCAATTTCTTCGAGAAAAAGAAACCAGAAGCCGGCCACCTTGTCTAGTGGTCAGAGTAGTCTGCCATGGATGGTGTGACCCCGGGTTCGAGTCCCGGCTTGGGCATGGATGTGCTTTCTCTCTCCTGTCCTTGTCCTTTCTTTGTATGAATGTGTTGTTGTGTGAAAGGTTGCCCACCCTATAAACGGGTTCCTATGGCATGCGTGTACTGTGGAAGTCGGACTTCACACCAAATAACGGTACAGTTGGAAAAGTGAAGCAGCGCACCCCAAATTGCCAGCCTGGCTGGCACACGACAAAAAAAAAAAAAAAAAAAAAAAAGAAACCAGTTATTCAAAGTTTCTTTGCAGTCATAAATCTTGCGCTTGTAGCCATAGTATAATTTGCATGTCAGATCACGAGGGCTAAGCTAATGTACTTTTCAATGATAGCTTACAATTTTCTGATAAAATACAGGTTTGAAGCTATTTTCTGTAATTACTAAGGACTACAAGGCTCTAATATTTCACTTGTTCGAAATTAAGTCGAGCGTTTTAATTTTCTCCTAGACCATTGAAATATGAAACTTTGGAGCATCTGCACGTCAAGGTTTGTCGACCTGTACATTTCAAATATAATGTCAAAATATAAAATAAAAAAAATTTCCCATTGCATTTTATTGACTTGGAAAAAACCCAAACAAGACGAACTAAAAATCAGTGATAGTGCGTCTCTGATAAGTTGAGTCAAAACCTTGATAATATTTGCATCTTTTTGGGAAGTTAAGAGAAAAAGGACGTAATGAAAGCATAGACAATAGTTGTAATACCTTTGCATAAGTACTACAGAATTAGTCTAACTCATCTCAGAGCCAATCATCCTTCCTCTCTCCATCACAAAAGAAGTTAGCATTGTTACGGATCAACCTCAACTTATCGGAGCCGTATTACACTCAATGTGAAATAAAATATAAAAAAAACTTTTTAAATTTAAAGACTATTTCTGTCCGCTCATTCGCACTAAAAAGTATGAAATAAACTTAAGTATTCGATATAGTGATTATAGTGTTCAGAAATTTCAGCTCATCTTGATGTATTTATATTTACGTTAATGCTAAAGCAGCCAATAAAGTTTAAATTAAAAATTTCATTTAAGAAATAGGCGGTATAGTAAAAGCTATTCGTAATAAACAGTATACCGCCTATTTCTTAAATAAAATTTTTAATTTAAACTTTATTGGCTGCTTTAGCATTAACGTAAATATAAATACATCAAGATGAGCTGAAATTTCTGAATACTATAATCACTATATCGAATACTTAAGTTTATTTCATACTTTTTAGTGCGAATGAGCGGACAGAAATAGTCTTTAAATTTAAAAAGTTTTTTTTATATTTTATTTCAAAGTTTTTTCGTTTTAAAATTTCTTTAGAATTGCGTGAAGACAAACGCCGTTAAGCATAATTCAGCGAGAAAATAACAAGCGCCGTTAAAAATGCTATTCACGAACACTTTATTTTTTATTCATGAGAATATTTCGTTTCCAATTTTGTTAATTTATCAACACCCCTGAGTTAATTAGGACGAGTTTTCTCGTGTCGTCCGTATGTACGTAGGTCTGTCGTATAACTCAAAAACCATATGCCGTAAAAACTTCTAGCTTGGTATGTAGGCTCCAAGTAGGGTCTAGTTGTGTACCTCCCCTTGTGGTTGCATTCGCATGTTCCCTTTTTGGGGGAAAATCAGTATTAATTTCAATGCTGACTGAAGTGATATGAATTGGCGCGACCACTTAGCGATGTATCGCCAAGCTTTTGGTCGCCAAGTGTTTAATGCCAACTTGGTAATATATCGCCAAGTTAGCGATAAATTTGGCGAAAAAAATTATTTTTGAATTTGTGTTCAATTTGGCGATATTTTGCGAAAAATCAATTGAATGATGAAAGAAATTTACACGTAAAAGGAAGTAGTGTGGTGTCCATACCAGATTTTTTAATAAGTCACTTAAGCAAATTTTTAAACTTGACTAATATGTTGATTGTTAGCTAATCTCATTCGTTTCATTTCTTCTTTTGCTTTAATATTGCAAGGTTTATCTCCAACAATTTCTGTCGGATTTAAAGCTTCCAGTCGTAGTCCTGCCAATGATTGTACTCGACTCAAAACCACGTAAGCCAAACCGCTCGCTCCACTATAAAGCGGAACGTTAAAGTTCACGCGGCTGGATTTAACTCTGCAACCGGAAACAAAACGTGAAAACCATGACAGAAGTAAGTAAAGAAAAAGTCTTTAATAATAATAATAAACTAAGTATTCGATATAGTGATTATAGTGTTCAGAAATGTCAGTTCATCTTTATGTATTTATATTTACGTTAATGCTAAAGCAGTCAATATAATAAGTAATTCCTTTCTTGATTATAATGCTCAAAAATTCCAGCTCATCTTGATATATTTATATTTACGTTAATGCTAAAGCAGCAAATAAAGTTTAAATTAAAAATTTGATTTAAGAAATAGGCGGTATACTGTTTATTATAATTGGTTTCACTTACCGGCCTATTTCCTAAATCAAATTTTTAATTTAAACTTTATTGGCTGCTTTAGCATTAACGTAAATATAAATATATCAAGATGAGCTGGAATTTTTGAGCATTATAATCAAGAAAGGAATTACTTATTATATTGACTGCTTTAGCATTAACGTAAATATCTATATGGGTCATTTTCACCATATGCTTACATTTCAAAATTTTTAAGTAATTTTTTTAACTTGCTATTTTCTTTTAGAAATACTAACAGATGTTTAGTCACATATTGTAGGTGTGTAAAAAAGTAACTGGTTGTACACTTTGATGAATAATTAAGTATTCAAATGCTGTTGTAAAACTGTAAGTTGCAAGGAAAATTGTCGTCCATTACCATACAAAATCAATATGAAATGTCACTTTTAAACTATATCATATAACCTAGAACCAGCTTCATTTGAAATTATTTGCGCCCTGAAGCTTAAAACGATGTTTGTGATGATTGAAATATTGATCAAAAACTCTATGGTAACGAATTTGACATTTGGTAACGGATTTGACCAGTAACGGACTTGACATTTCATCCAAAATGTCAAATTATGGCTAGGTTGTCGCATTTAAAAATTGAACGACAATATGCATTTTCTTAGAGTTGTATAATGAACAATATTTAGGGGTAAAAGTTTAGAAAAAGTAAAAATTAATACTAAAATCTTTGGTAACGGACTTGACAAAGAATAAAAATACGCACCTGGAAAAAATTTTGTGCGAAACGCCACAGCAATACTTCTCGACTCAGGGAAACAAAATGGTACAAAATAGTTACGTCACTAATTTGTTAAGTTAACTGAATACGTGTTACCATCTTTTGACTTCAATAAATACCTTTTTTAGCTAAAATAATCTTAGGGTAACGGACTTGACAAGAACTTCCGGACAAAATATATTCATACATGTCTTATTGAAATAAAATTACTATTGTCAATATTTATCATGAATACCATATACTAATAGTCAATATATAAAAATAATATGTCACATTTACTTTTTTTGACCATTAAGTATAGGAAAAAAATAGTTGAACTCGCGAAAATTGGAAATGGACAAGCGTTTTTGCTTTGATTCTCATTTTTAAAGACTTATATAAAAATAAATAACTAAATTTCAATAATTTGTTGAGTGATAGAATTTTTTTGGAGGTATTTCTTGCAGAAAATAATTGTTCGCATTGAATTTAAAACATAAGTTATGCTTCAAAATCGTCTTTTTAACCTCCGGACAGCAAATGTAAGCAAATTTTGAAAATAACCCATATACATAAAAGACTACTTTTGAAAACGTATGTCCGGGGTAATCTTCCAAACTACTGAACCGATTTTAACCATTTTTTCACCGTAGATAGCTACAGTAACAGGGAGCAGGATAAGCTATAATTTATTTCTAAAAAGCTTAGTTTAAAAAAGTTATTATGGAAAACAGTTAATTTTATGTCATTTCCCCATTAAATGATTAAATTTTCAACCCATTGTTGCAAAAATTTGGTGCCTTGCAGCAACAATATTGATTGTAATCATATTGAAAATTTTGAACCAAGGCTTCTCTGGAGTAAGTATGGAATTTATTGCCTTCTAAGGATTTATATATTTATCTGAGCCCACAACCACTAACGGGTGAAATAAAAAAAAATTGATTTTGGCAATAGTTAGAGAATAGAAAGTGTTTATAGTCAAAAAAATTTCTAAATTAGGTACATAAGATGTTTTCACCTCACCAATGTTGTCACGAGGATAGAAACTAATAATGGGACTTATTTAACGAGCAATATTTGGAAATGGTTAATTTCAGTGCGATTGATACTGTAAATATATATTTATTTTAATATACCAAGCTTATAACATTTCCTATTTACTCAAACATTATTTGTAGCTTGCTATTTTTTTTAGCTTGCATTATTTTTGGTAAAATCCTACTTTAGGGTCCGGGTTTGGCAATTTTTTTCAGACTGTAGCTTAATAATGTAGTAGGGTTGCAATAATTTAGCTTAAAATCGCCAAATAATCCAATCATACAATGATAATTCTGTGGGTTGCCAGATTTAATAATTTATCGCCGGACCTTAAACTAGGATTCATCCTTATTTTTTTTTATAGTTTATCCATAACACAGCCATTGTTTACAAAAGTAGCCATTATGTTTATAGATATGCACTTTAGTGTTGGGAAATTTATGAATGAGTTTCACTAAACCACCCTACACCCACAGAAACCCGGGCAGGGCCGGGTACCCGGCTAGTAAATACATAAAGATGAACTGACATTTCTGAACACTATAATCACTATATCGAATACTTAGTTTATTTCATACTTTTTAGTGCGAATGAGCGGACAGAAATAGTCTTTAAATTTAAAAAGTTTTTTTATATTTTATTTCAAAGTTTTTTCGTTTTTTCAATTTTCGTTTCATTTGCTTTCAATTTTTTATATCTTTTGCGACGTGCCTATAGTCTATGCTGTCGTGCAATAGGGCTTTCAGTTTGAAGCACTATATTACTATTTTTCTAGAAAACATATCTTGCGCGATCGCATTGTCGCCTAGTTTTTTTTCGCTCTTCAAAAATATTCATTTGTATAAAGCAAATTACGTTTTAAAATCAGTATAGTATTAATTAAAATAACAAGAACAATAAAATATTTACATTGCGTTTTAAAAGGTCATATAAACAAACTACCAGTGATCTTCAGTCTTCCGCTCTCCCAACTGAGCAAGTTGGGAACTGAACCCAAGTCGCCAACTGGTGTGTTTTCCTTGTTGTCTCGCGTAGTTGAAAGCTCCAAGAGACATTCCGCAAAAATGGCGTTTCTATGGCGACAAAACCGAAATCCGTGTTTGGCGAGAAAAGGGACCCAAAGCACAGATTAACCCAAACTAATTCTATATCATCGCCTTCTATCGGCCTGTTGCCACGCATACCATCCAAAAAGATTGGAAGTATATTCCTAACACCTTTTTAGAGGAGCGACCTGATGCTTCGTGCCGTTAGCACATAAACATCTTCACAAAATACATATATATTAAAGGCCTATATTTAAGGTTTGTAATGATTTACTCCTCGGAAATCTACAGCACACCCCCTTCCTACACCCGGCAACCCCAATATTTTCTTCTCTCGTCCTGTTACCAAACGTGAATTAGAAAAGTCCATTCCAAACGTATTGACAGCAGAGCGGTCTAACGCTTTGTGCCATATCACTAGAGAATCCTCAAACAAATAAATAAAAGCATTTATATTAAAGGCGTACTTTTTTAGCTTATATAATGACTTAATGCCCAAATTCCACAACACATTCCCTTTCCTTCCACCTGGCCACCCCCAATATCTTCGTCTCTCTCTCTTTTTCTTACCACTTGTCCCTTTTAAAATTCAATTCTAAACGTCTTTACAGCGGAGCGGCGTGACGCATTGTTCCGTTCGCACGCATGATGATTCTTACATAAGTAAAAATATTTATATGAGAGGCTTATACATAGCTCACGTGAAGATTAAATGCCCACAATCTGCAAATATATCTTTGTTTTGGTTAGCCTTGAGATTAATGTGTTAAATTTATCGTTTGTTAAATGTGCCGCTCGCTCTACTATAAAGCGGAAGTGCGTTTAAGTTCACGCGGCTGAATTTAACTCTGCAACCGGAAGCAAAAGATGAAAACCATGACAAAAGTAAGTACAGAAAAAGTCTTTAATAAAAAAAATACAAAGAAAACAGAAAACCATCTCAGAGACGAATCTTTCTCTAAACAGAAAAAAATCCCACTGGAAGATTTATGGTGTCAGTGTTAAGCTCTGTGGAACAAACTATGTTGAAAGGGCAATTCCATTAAAAAAAAAACATCGATTGCTGCTCAAAACAGCCTGCAGCGACTCCAAATATGTTAGGTTCTTGTTTCGTTGCACGAAATTCTGAAGAACATGGGTTCTACTTCTATAAAAGACACATGTTGAAGATTTCCAGAAACAGTATTTATATGATAGTATTTTGCTCCGTTTCTTCCTCCGTATCTTACGAGATACGTCCGTTACGGAGAAAATGCAGTTATTTCAACATTTTTTCAGGAATTTTTCAAAATTTAACTTCTTTATATTGTAGTAAATACCATGTTCTTCTTTAACCCTTTAAGCTGTCAATTATTTTACCAGAAATGCTTCCAAAAAAGGCATATTTTTTTATTGCATAAAGTTAAGTACCATACTTAACAGAATAAGAATATTAAGAATTTTTTATTTATTTTTTTTTTCATTTTCAATGCTTTTACAACATTTTTTATTTTACAATTTTGGTCACAAAACCCCGAAATGTTTGCTGTTTTCAAATACATTCTGCATGCAGTAAAGAATGGTTTACAAATTATGCGAAAATTTCTCTTACACTTACTGTGAATTTTGAGGTTTACAATTTTCCAAACAGTTCGGGCAAACCAGAAAAGGAAATCTGAAAATATCGATGCCCGTACGCCGTAAGGGGCAAACCAGATGAGGCCAATTTCGGGTGGCACGTACACTGTACGGGCAAACCGCTTAAAGAGTTAATATCGTGAAATAAAATAAGAAGTTAGCATATTTCTTGTTTTTGTGAGCTGTTTTGTGAAAAACTGGTTGTATGTTACCGTGGAATTGTCCGAAAGTAAAATCGATCTCAACGTTGAAATATCAAAACGATAGCAATAAAAATTCTCTGCGCAACTTCAAAAAGCAACAGAATCTCTGTAGCTCGAGAATTACTAAAACTTGATGAATGATTAGCTCACGGAATTCGAATAGTTAATAGCCCCTTTACTTTGGATCTTTTAAGGGGAAAAAAGTCAAAATTTTGCCGCCTTGTGCTCAAGCTAAAAATGGCACTTTCTTAAATACGGTTCTGTGTATATAACAAGTAAAGAAAGAAGCGGACACCAGAAATCTGACAGCACTTAATTAAAAATGATAGTAACGCGGAAATGTGAGTGTACCAAGTTCTATTAGTTTAATGAAAATATCTCTCAAAATATTTTTGGACACGGAAAAGATTTTCCAAAAGTAGCAAACTTTCAGTTAATTAAAGTTTATGAAATACTTTGTTTGAAAACCCAGATCCTAACATGCTCAAATTAGCGAAAAACAAAGTATCATAGAGAAGGAATTTAAAAAAATGAAATACATGTATAAGCGTTTAAAAATTACCCTAATTGCATCAGTAAAATGTGCAGTGTGGAACAATTTAGTTATGCAATACTTTAATTAACGTCAAATGAAAGTATTTTCATGAGTTTCTAACCGACAAAATTTAAAATATTTTCGAAAGAATATATTAAGTGTCATGAGTGGCCCTTGAGGAGAATAATTCTTTCTTGGGTATGATATTAAGAATTAACGATTTACATGAAAATATAATTTATTTAACGTCCCTTTTACGTCACTACCACTATGCTGCTGTCATAATTTAAAACGCCCTGAAGCCAAATTTTGCTTCAACTAATTTTACACTTTTTTTTGTCATTTGCTCATGTAGTTCACAAAGAAATTTGAAATTTTGTTCCTGCAGGGTTTTATTTACTAGCTAAAATATTTTTTTATAAATTAAATAACAGTTATAAAGGTTAAAAATTTGTCTTCTTGTTTTTCCCAACAATTTTGCTTGGAGATGAGGCTTACTTTTTACTATTAATGCAAAGAAATGAGTCGAACTGTGAATAAATTGTTGTACAAGCGGGTCTCTTAAAGCAAAATTACCATAGTTTTAATCACATTTTGATGAGAAGCTTGAAAATGTCAAGAATTCGCTTATTCAACCACAAGTTTTTTTCTTTTCTCCTATTGCATACAAACGCTGCCGTCTAAGACACATTTACCATCGTATTTCAACATTAACATCGCCATAATTTATGTTTCGATAAACATATAGGTGCTGTCCGTCCTTAAAGACCGCGCTAGCACTCGCGAACCATTCCGCTCAAAAAAGGAGTGATGGGTTGTGAGTGGAAACTTTCTGAAATTTTTAATTTAAAACTTGCATTTTTTGCTCTCCTTTTGAAACATTCAACTTAACTATGCATTTGAAATCAGCATCATTTTACGTTGTTTAATACGGCTTAAAATGCTTCTTATTATTCTTCCCCTTATTGTTATGTTACCTGTCACCCCTATTTTAGTAAGATCAGAGAAGACCTGACGCATGCGTAAATACGTGGATTGTTTTACCTAAGAAAATCAGACAGTATTAACAGGTCTTTCGTTACAAAAATCTTGCGACACATTCTTTTCAGTTACGTCATAAATATCAGACACAAAGATGCAAGTTTTGCATCTCTGTACATAAACAGAACCGCACGAGCTTCAAACAATATAGTCAGAATTTTATCGATATGATATTGAAAGTTCTATTCAGTCTCCATATTTCATGAAAATAGTTTGTACTCCTGTCAGATTATATTGAACAGCAGATCAAACATATCAGTTGCTCGAAGAATCAAAAGAATAAATAATGTCATATAATACGTTTCGAGCATTTCCTGCTCAATCCTCTTAAAATGAAATGCGCATTTGCTTCATAACTGACGTCAGAAAATCGGCTTTACTTTGTGCTCTTTTATTATTTAGACGACAAAACGGCTCTATGGACCGCTTTCACAATTTCTAATGCAAATCCGGAAGGTAGCATTTGTCTAGTTACATTACTGAGTCAATGCTTTTTCTGTTCTGTTCTTTTATGTTTTGGTGACACGCTTTCTGCAGTTTACAATCAGGTACAGGATGAAAAACAAATAAAGAAACTGACTTAAAAAAAAAAAAAAAAAACATATTTTCGAAACTACTACACATTATTGAAATTATTGAAGTTCTTTTTCCCCGTAAAGTTCAGTTACAAAAAAGTGCAATGTATGAGAACTTGGTGCTTGAACTCAAGGGTTCAATGCTGGAGCGTTTTTATTACATGACATCAAATTTGTAAGCCAGGTTCTTCTCCACACTTTGGACCTTTGTAGTATCCCACTGTCAATAGTTCGTTATACTGTGCTAAAAAAAATTAAACGGCGAAAGGCGCGCCCAGCACCGTTGAACGGATCTATTTCAGAAACTGGTGACAGCTTGATTAAAAAAATGCACCATGGTAGCATTTCTGTTTATTCCGGTACTATTTTGTTTTTATAAAACTGATATGGAAATGGAATTAAAAAGTAATAAAATTTAGAAAGAAAAAAAACATCAACGCAAACGAACACATCAAATAAAAAAACTAAACGAAAAGCAAAAACAAAACAAAATCTCTTCACCTTCCTCATCTCTCTTACTACAATCACCCCTATTTTGACAAAATCAATATAGACCTGGAGAGACAAGAAAACTGAGAATTAGTAGTTTTGCAGGAGGGATTAAAAAACCACTCCGATATCTCCAACTAATGACGTCACTCCAAACGCTTCTTTTCCATTTCATAACTGCGCTGGATGTGGAAAATCTCATCACGCAGCAAGAATTAGCACAAGTTCAAAGAAGGAAGAATTGGAAAAAAAATAGAGGGGATCGCCCCTCTCCTCTCCAAAAAAAAACTTACATACACGCGCCAAAATCGTGCAGAAAAATGTTTAATAGAGAAAAAGAGCAAGCCAAAACATTTTAATCCGATTTTTACAGATTTATATACTTGTTACGCATCATGGCCTTCCGCTAAGTTCATCAGCTGTAATCCCTTGGGTATACAAGGCTTCTAAAAATTGCAATCCTGTAATGGAAAGAAATGATGAATTCATAAAATTCTAGTCCAAGCATGTTCTTATGCGTAATTCCCCGCAACGTTTTTTTTTCTTAATAAATAATAGATTATGTAACTTTTAACAGGCATTTGTGTTACCATGTATCTCATTTGTATTCTAAGTCATTATATTAACTTCCATTAGGTTAAACTACTTACAGACTATTTAAAATTAATCCGGCTAAAATCATTCAGATTTAGAAATATTGAAATATTTATTTGGATCTTTTGAGCATTCAAGATTTTTTGCTATTTTCAATTTGCCGAGGCCTTAAGTCACTCTATCTATTGTCGTATATATTGGTAGACTGAAAACCACTTGATCCATTGCTGGACGAATGACCTTCGTGTCCTACGATGGCCAGCCGCCGTTGGTAATTACTTATTTTTGCGGAAGATACATTTCTTTGCGTCTCATTGATTTGTTTCTTCATTTTATTGCTATCGATTATTTTATTATTCCTACTTTGAAGAGGATAAATCATTTTTCACCTTATTGTTGTTTCTCAGAAAGTTTATATGAAACCTTTTGCGCATACATTACAAGTAAATGTAAGCTATGATTCTCTATGCCATTAGCACAAATTTGTGTTTTCTCTCTTTTGTGTTGTCTTTATTCTTTAATTTTTTTCTCTTTACATATTTTTTTTTGCTCTACTATGCAGTTGGAGTAGAAATAAAATTATTTGTGCACATTTTTATTGTTCCCAAAAAGGTTCGTTTGCTTATTTGAAAAGTTCCTACATCAATCTTGACTGTGACAAATCTTATTTGAATTGGTCAGAAATGAAGCGAGTTAAATCTTTTTCCGTGATATTTAGAACTATATAAACATTTAAGAGTATCTTTTGCTAAAAATGATTCAAAGTTGCAGATAAAGGTTTTTGTACAGTTCTCTCAGGGTAAATTTGATCAATATCTTTGTAACAACTACACAAGATAGTTTTCGACATTTCAGCTAAAACTTTACTTATGAAATACATTTGTACAGCAAATAAACAGAAGTCGATAAAATGCAAAATAGCTACTGATTTCGAACTCTGTTGCTATTTTGTGAGCTATCAACGTTATGTTTACGACTGTTACAGAAACTTAAGTTATTGAATATTCTCCTTGAAGCAAAAACCCCAGAGTAACAAATTTTTAGTTGCTCTTATTTCTGCTCTTACGTCACATTTCATTTCACTTCTATTCAAAACAGCTCAATTCTTTATGATTTTGCATTTTTCGTCGGCTTCCTTTCTTTTGAAGAATAATTTATTCTGTTCGCTAGCGTGGCAACAGCTGTAAGAAGTTTTCCCCGCAAAGTTCGTCTGTGAAGTTCCGCAAACGTGCTTAAGAGCACAAATGGAAAACATGACTTTTCACATCACAGATTCATTCTTTTACGCATATTCAAGGATTATTTTATAGTGAAATTGTGTTGTTTTGATGCCATATTACAGGCCTAAAAAATTCTGTTAATGTCTGTTTAAAGTGTGCAGGTTATACGTTCTATAGTGCATTTTATATTTATATGAAAAAAGAAAGTATTTTCCAAGAGGAGTACGTGCTTTGAAAATCTCAATCGAATGATTCACCTTTTACATGCTTAAAAACTAAATTTTTGCATCGTCCCAGCTTTGACGCTAAATGTTTTCATTCTTTCACGTTAAAAGCAGTTTTCATTTCTCAATTTCAGATTTAAAAAATAATTTCCTGTTTTTAATAAATGGGATATTACTTTAAAGTCTAAATTACATCATTTCTTTTCTCCAAGTAAATCTTTGATGGTACGAACTAAGGTTTTTTTTTAATCGTAAAAATAAGTTATAAATAATACTATCATAAAAATGAACTTGCTTCTGAAGAATTGAAAATTTCTCAATCAAAAATTGCAGACAGGTTTCTAAGCGTTTTTTTTTTTTTTTTTCGTTTTTTTTTTATTCCCTTGAAATTTATATGCTCTGTCATTCCGTGTTTGTAAAAGTTATAATTCTGCATACATTTCAGTTTATTTTTGAGATTTTAGTGAAATTTCTTGTTACTGACAGTAAACCTTTGGCTGTACTTTTCAAAAAAAAAAGGAAAAGATTCTTCAATGTTAGTGAAAATAAATGAAATATGAAAGATTTACCAATTGAAGCATTCGACAAAATAGGCTCTGACTTTCTAAAGCTGAATGGCAGTTGAACATTTTAGGCATTTCAATCAAGTGTAATAATAGCTAGGAAGGTGATTTTTTCTATTAAAATCTTGAATATGTAAAATTGTTTCATGTTAGAGGCAGCTGAAATTGATTGAAATTTCAATGTTCTTCTGATTTTAAAATAAATCTGAACGTACATTTTGTGCACAAAACGAAATATTACCATGCTATGTTTGATTATTTTGTACATGCTAGTTAATAGTACGTCTTAGAGTTATGTATTTTTTATGAATATTTAATTTACATGATTATTTAGCTAAGATGGTTTTTTAACCAGAGTTTGCGAAAAATAGGAAAGAAACTTTTAAATATCATTATTTAGCTAAGATGTTTTTTAACCAGAGTTTGCGAAAAATAGAGAAGAAACTTTAAAATATTTTTCTGTACGTTGCAGATTTTTTTTTTCATTTACATCGATATTGCACCGTAACGAGTAAAAAACTAATTTCTTTAAAGACTAATTGGAGCGCATAGTGTAGTGATTAGCGATCTTTGAAAATTCTCAGGCAGTGTAAAGTAAAATCCCGACTGGCCTTTTTGTCAAAATGGGAAACAATTCCTTTTGAAAAAACAATAAATGTTTAAAACTTATAAAAGTAGTGGACGAACAAAAATTAACAGTTAAAAGCTTTGGTAGAAACTTTTGATAATAACTTCAGAAACTACTGGTACTTTTTGCCTAAAAAACCTATTACACTGTTCAATTTTAAAATAAACAAAACTTTAGAATGCACCGATTGTACTGTCCGTCCGTGAGCTGCCTGGCACTGGGGAACCATTCCACTTAAAAAAGGGGTGATGGGTTGTGAATGGGAACTTTCCGAAGTTTTCAATTTAAAACTTGCATTTGCTTTCCTTTTGTCACATTCAACTAAACTATATATTTGAAATTAGCATCGTTCTACATTGTTTCATACGGCTCAAAACGCTTCTTATTATTATTCCACTTATTGTTATCTTACCTATCACCCCTTTTGCGTAAGATCAGAGAAGACCTGACGCATGCGTAATTACGCGGAAGGTTTTACCTAAGAAAATCAGATACTTACAATTGTTAATTTTTACCGATTTTTTGTTTTTGTAAAACTTTGTCCGTACTATAAACATTATATTTTGCAGCAATATTTACCTAACATTTTTCCTCAATTTTAACAGGGTAGATGGAATAAACAACTGCTCCAACAGTTCTAATTCATGTTAAAAGTAGCTCTTAAGGGAATCCCTCAATTATAAAGTAGCAAAGGGAAAAAAAAAGTTACTCCATCAGAATGCTCACCTCAATGTATCAAAAACAATCATACTTAATTATTTATTTTTTTTATCTATATAAAACTACTTAACGATTTTTACTTTATTTCCCTTCATAGGTTCCTTAAACATCCTGAGGATGCCCATAAATGATATCACATCTTTTTGCAACATTTTGGACCGTCAAAGTGCCACACTTCACCACACCCTCCCTCCTTGTCACATGTCAAACGACTTTCACAAATATATTCTTCAAAAAGTGCGTGGTGTCCCAATTCTTACTACTCCCGCTTCCCCCTTGTCACATCCTGTCATAATTTCAAATTGTGGCACAATTTTGTAGTAGCCCCTGCCATATTTTCAGGATATGTCACTGCTCTACGTCAGATTTACTAAATATTAATAGTACTCCCGTCAGTTTTTATTTTGTTTTTAAATCTTGTTTCTTCTTTTCATGCATCGTTTTCCATCATGTATGTCAATGCAATACGTCACAGTATTCATTTTTCATATGTTAGAGCCTCTTTCTCAAAGGCCTTCCTATTCAATTTCCCATCGAGATATTTTCTCCATACAATCGTACTTACGGCAAATATCTATTCAGCGACTACGTTCGAACCTGAGCGGCGGACTGCATTTCTTTACCAAGGAATCATTTCGAGGCATTCTCGCGCATTATGGATCAAGGCAGAAAGAAACTCCAAAAAATGCATAATGCTAGTAGAAAGTTCTACCGCTTTTCATTTTAAATAACAAATGTTAGAATGAAATAACTGAGTTTTGCGATAAAAAAGGAAATATTATTGGGTTATTTTTTTTATTAAACAGTTTCTATTGATAATAGAATGCATTGCGTTATTTCTTGCTCTAATTCTTCGAGAAATTAGTAAGCTTTTGAGGCAGAAATGATATTAGGAGCGTTTTAATGGTAATGAAATGCTTTAGAGCTTTTGTGCAGATAAAGAAGATTAAGTGTAGAAGATGGAAATTATGAGCAGAACATGTTGAACAGGCATGTGTAATATATGAATGTAATATCTATACTTGGAAAGAAGACGTGTGTGTGTGGGCCGCCCTTTAAAGGAAAAAGATAAGGCTCAGAAATGAAATTTAGTAGACAAGAGTAGTTTTTGCGGATGAATAAATAACGGAAAAATAGAGCCTAACAATTGGAAGAACTGCCCTTATTGAAGCGCCTGACAGTTTGAAAACATATTTGATATAAATTCTACATAGCCAAATAGATTTTCTGTAACATATAAGAGCTGACTATTTTTTGTTAGAAATATTTTTTAAAGGCGAAAAGGTATGTTTGGCTCTAATTGCTATCTTAGCTAATTTACAGGATATTAGTCTTATGATAAAGATTGATGTTGGCACACAAGAAAGTAGGCTCGTTTAGTTCTAGACGAAACTTCTTCCAGTTAGACATTTAATTCGTACATTCCGGAGAACATTTGTACCAAAATTTGGGTGAAACTGACTTTGTAGATTTCCCCATAGAGAGATCTGACAACTCCAAGTTTCTATCATTCTGTACATTTTGAAAGACCTTTTCCTTCAGTTTTTTCCCTTACTGTTATAAAACTTACGAAACAAAACTCAAAGCGATAGTCAACAAATCGATATTATATCGCTGCTTATAATTTTGAAAAAAACTCCTTGTAAGTTTTAAAATTGTGATTAAGTTTTTGGGAGCACATGCAAGATTTTAAAAGATAACTTCATATTTGAGGCTTTCTTTCTTCTTTTTTAGTAGTCTACTTTCCCGTTAAAGTGAAAGAAAGACTAAAAAAGCATTGAAAGTGGCTTAATACATCTTAAAAATATCATCGAGTCCAAAAAAAAAAAGTCAAAAAGGAATTAAAAAAAATCAAATAAATATCGAAAAAATAAAAATAGGTAAGTATGGTTTTGAGATTCGGAATTTGGGTCTGTCGGTCTGTCTGTCTGCTCCCCCCCCCCCCCAATAACTTTTGAATGAAGTCCGACTTAAACGAACTTTTTTTGGTTCGAAAGCAAAGGACACCTCATTCCCATACTTGATTTTTTGATTTGAACTATTTTTCGGTAACTTTGAACCGTTCAAAAAATTTGTACCACGATACTAACTTTTTAGTGAACAGTCCGATTTGGACAAACTTTCTTTTGTTCAAAAGATCTCATCAAGGATACTTCATTCCTGTATTTAAATTTTCGATTTGAACAATTTTTCGGTCAACATTCAACTGTTCAATCAATCTGTCACCCCTAATAACTTTTGAATGAACAATCCAAATTGAATAAACTTTTTTTTGTTCGAAAGATATCGGCGAGGAAAACTCATTTCCATCTTTCACTTTTTAATTTGAACAATTTTCTAGGCCATTCTCCAGGCATCAACGCTTCCGGTCATCTGAAATAGGGAGACTCACGATTCATCTGACTATATTACCTGTTGTTACTGCTTTGAGGACCAGCTTTTGTGATCTCTGCACCATTGGCATTGCTTGAAAGCTTTAGTTGCTATCACCAAGTGTTTGTGAATTGCCACCCTGCCTTAAATGTTTGCAGCATGAAGTTCCCTTTTGACAGTTTTTGTTGGAATGTGATTCTGGAGATAACTGCTCATTTTTGATGCTGTTACAGATAACAATTGCTGGTGGTTTAGGACTGCTATGCGCTTCAAGACCAGTCTATTCCTGTCAGCAAGCTTTGACTTTCGGCCACTGCTGTGCTTTGAAGACGTCGTCTTACCATCTTTCATATATGCTGTCATGACATGTATGATGTCATGTTGTAACAGATGCTCTATTTAAACGCGCTCCAATAATCATGACTTTTTGGAACTCTGAGATTTCTAACATTTCAACTCATCATAGACAATCCGATAAACGCATGTCACGTAGGTAAAACCCACTCTTTAACTACGTCTCTGATTTTAGCTATTATGCAATCTTAATCACAAGAATTATATTTTTAAAATAAATAGATTCTCAAATAAATTAGTAATCGCATCTTTTAAATAATTAATTACTATTATCAAAAAATATTTAGACAAATAGTGGGTTTTGCGTTAAATAGTGTCGGTATCATTTGACAAGCCTTGCTGGCTGGTATTTTCTTAATGCATTGTACATGCTACGTATAACTCTAAAAGCAGACTTTAATTGCAACAACACATATAAATTTTGCTATCAAGCAATATCTTGTCCTTAATTAAAATGAAAGGACATTTTCAATCAAACTACTAAAGCAAAAGGAGCTTATTATTTTGCGAAGCTGTTGATCGATTTGTGAACAAAAGATCTTTGTTTCTGGCAGTTCATGTGGAAGGCTTCAAATGCAATTCCTGATTAATTGCTGTAGAATATTCAGGTATTTCGCCATCATGTTATGTGCTGTGGGATATTTGCTGCTGAAAATACAAAAGTAACTTATTTGTTTGGCAGTGTTGAATTTTGTTTGCATCACTTTTCTAACCTAGTAATATTCACTTGTTATTGACAACGTAAAAAAAAAATATTTCTCACTGTATAAAATAAATAATTGCTGAAGTTGACCCTTTTTTTGCCACTTGAAAAATGTTATTTCAAATGGAACGAAAAAAATGCAACAGAAATGAAGTTTGAAGTAAATTAGAGTCATCTAGTAACAATTACTGCAGCTCACTTTTTAATACTTTGATATGAAGCAACTTAATTTCTTTCCCCAATAAATCAGCTCTTTGTCATAATGGACCCTTTTTACAGTTCAACAAGTTTAACAATCAGGCAGGGGTGCCCCCTCCTCCTAAGGGGGATGGCGCTACCTCCCCAAAGGGAAGACCTCCTCTTAAAGAGACCCCTCCAAAGGGAAAGAACTTCTCTCCCCCACCTCTAAAAAATTTCAATGGCGTCTGCACTATCGAGTCCTCCTTATGGGTACCCCTGCTTTGCGCACTCGTTTGATTTTTTTTTTAATGTTTAATTCGCAGAACTAAACATTTAAAAAATTAAACATTTTTTATTTGAATTATAAATGTTTAATTCGCAGACACGTCTTCCTTTTCTACAGCAAAATATCAGTTAGTGTAGTACATTGACTCAAATTTAAAGATATTAAAAAAGAAAAAAAACATTCATTACTACAAAAACAACAAGTAGAACAAAATACTTTTAAAAGTTTTTTTTTTTTTTTTTTTTGTAATTTTAAACACATTTCTTTTTAACATTGAAATCAGATGAAAATGTGTGAAAACTAATATTTTATCAACATGATATTTTGAAGAAGACTAAACGAAAGCAACCACATCCACTTCATCAGACATTTTAAACATATTTTATATTTCCTTTATTTGAATTTCAGTAATCAAAATGTTTTTCAACAGTTCCTTCCGGTAAAGCTTTAAAAAGAAAAAGGAATTTTCCATGTTCTAGAAACTTGATCCAGTAAAAATACCATGACAAACCTTGCAGCATTTTCCTTTTTTTTAAGTGAAGATTATTTTCGTTGCCTAGTGATTTCTCTCTTTATGCATCCGACGCCCTCTTCTTTCCACGACAGAATTTTCCTGAATAGTTTTGAAAATTAAATTCCAAAATTCCTCTGTTTATACACTTCCAACTCTAAGCTCAAATACAAAAAGTGCTATTTCTTTTTTTTTTTTTTTTGGTAAGAATTCTGTCGTCTTCATAAGCAGAAATATTTTTTTGGAAAGAAAAAATCAGCATTTTTCAGATTGAAAAAATGTCGTTGGTGAGATCAAGGCACAATCTAATTTTTAAAAAAGGCAAAATATGCAATTAAAATTTTTGAAATATAAATTGTGCATGATAAGTTGATTTCAAAATAATATTCCAATACCAACTCTTTCATACGTTTTGCAGTATGTTGGACACTCTCCAAGATGTCAAACAGCTAACTTTCGGACTATAAATTTATCAAAGTGGTAAGGTATATATATATCTATATTAGATGGCTCTACTACTGTTATTCGAGCAAAAGTTCTTAGTAGTGCATTGACCAAATTGAACTTTACTAAATTTTTAGGAGCTCAGATATTCTCAATTTTCTGGATTTCACCAAATGCTAAAACACGGATATGCTATGACACATGCGTACTTCCAGTGAGAAGGGACGTTCGGCATTTAAAAATTCAAATATTTTAATACTGGCTCCAAGTTTGCCGAATCATCGGACATAATATGCCAAAAAATCCTTTTTTGAGAGGTTACAGCGAGCTCCTGTGACTTCATAGTGAAACGAGCCTGGTAAGTAGCATATCCAATCGTGCAAAAATAAGTTGATAAGAATGTTTTGGTAATACTCGCTTTGAATTAACGTAGGTGTGAAAAGTTATTGTAGACACGTGTTTCATATATGTTAAGGAGATTTAAACGATTAATTGTTCTGTGTACTAACTGAAATGTTTAAGAATCAGAGCTCATGTTCACTAATATGTTCTACAGAAAGTAAGTATATTCTGAGAATGGATAATATATCCTTATTTTTCAAAAAGTAAGCTAAACAGCTGTTGAACTTTTAATAAGTTCTAAAGCTGACAGCTCATGACAGAACTGTCTCGGCCTTTCTTTCGGTAAACACAAGTAAGAGAATAATCCCATTTTGTTTAGTTAAAACGTAGCTGGATTCTTTGAATAAAGAACAATAATATTCTTTAATCGTAAATGTCTGTAATGAATCTTCTTGTCAAGTCAAAGAAGAGCAACAGCTTCAAATTTTGATTAGCATTATTTTCCACTTCCTGAAACTTTCGTATTGCTGTTTTCAGATGGGTATAGAAGCTTTTAATTTAATTAAAATGACATTATTAAACGACCGTTAGGAAATATTTTAATTGAAAAGTTAGGAAGCATATTTATATACAAAAAGATAAATTTTTCCGCATTGTTTTCAGATAAGGTTATTTCTTTTTTTTTTTAGTAAAAGAACAATTTTTTCCATTTATACATTTATAGTTTAATTTGGAATCTTCAGAATTTCACATTAATTAATTTTACTGAAGTATTTTGATCATCTTAGGCGCCATTTCATTTTTAGGGAGTTGTCTAAGTAAAACCAATAATTGGGACAAATCTAACTTGACGGCGTATGTAATGGCGTGATTATAATATATTTTTTTCGTAGCCATCACAATGCTGCCAGATTAGCTTTGCCAGTGCATTAATGTTATCAACTTTGCCATTCTAAGTAATAACATTAAAAATACAGGACTAGATTATAGAGCAAATTTCATGCTAAATCAGCATGAGTTTTTCAGTTCCTTCTTCATAAATTTTAGAAAAATTCCACAGTGTTGAAAACATTAGGCTTTACAAGTTTATCTTTCACCAAGTCACTAGGAGCAATGGTTACAATATCAATTAACAGATCAATCAAGGCGGAATTGAACTTTTTTCAGTTGAAATTACAGCCATTAGACATCACTTGTTTAGTTTCTCCAGACGTGCTTTTTTGAGCGTGAGATTTTCATTAAATATCAAGCATTATGTTTAAAAATTTGACGATGGTGAATTTTTGAGTTTTGTAAGTTTAGTAACAGTATCTAGTACTAAAAGTAGTAATATTTAATAGTTTGAAACTTCCCTATTGCTTTTGGCAATATCAATGGCTCTGAGTACAGAGTGTCCAGGTTACAGTTATTGTCAATTTCGAAGAGGGCAGCGTTTGCATTTCATGTATGTCCTTTAACCGTGGGGCAGGGTCTTCATGCATTTAAAATGCTTTGTCCTAAGTCTTGTTATTGTTGTCGTAATTTCTTGGATGTAACTTAATTTTAGCAGACAGAATTGTTTCTTTGGGTTTCAGTGGTGCTTTCGTTGTATCTTTTATAAAATACAATTACATTTTTGCATCGTAAATACTGAGTTATAGGTTTATTTTTTCAAATAAGGCACTTAAATGATTTATAAAAACATTATTTTTTTATGTTAGTCAAGTAAATATTTGGTAGAAATTTCACAATTTCACTTTAAAAGCTAAAATTATCAGTACTTAAACTTAAAAAATAAAAAACAATTTTATGACTTCTCCTTTTCGTAAAGTTTAATTCAATTCCATTCCCTAGTCCCAGAACGGGTTTTATAGAGATGCCCTATTCCGAAAGTAAATTTACGAAATGTTTCCAAACGAAACTTTTCCTGAAAATTCTCATGAAAGATATCTCTCCTAACTTGCTCAATAAACCAGTACAACTGCGCACATTCAAAGCCTACTGAATTCAAGCTCACTTTCAATTTTAAAGCTAGATTCTTTCTGTCGTTTCCAGAAAGCTACTTTCTTTCCATAAAGCAATTCCCTTTTTAGAACTTAAAGAAGTGTTTGCATCTTTAAGATACCCAAGCCACGAAATTGTATTTTAAGATTAAATTTTGAAAAATCAGGGAGTTTTCCTTTTGATTTGCAAGGTTTTTCCTTCCCAGTAAGCGGAATACTTTATTGCTTGTGCTTATTCAGCATTTTTATCAATGGTAAAGACAAACCTTTGCTTTCTTTTAACATTTACGATAAGGTAGAAAAACGGAAATACGAATCTTATGAAAACCCAAGTGCCAGAGGCCTTTTCAATCTGGATTACAATCCGTATTTAATACTTTTCTCTAAAGTGACTTTCTTTTCTCGGATTGTGACACTTATAGCTTAAAAAGATTCAGCTACCAGCTGATTTAATTGATTCATTTGGACAATACTTTTACTTCAGAGTGGACAATTCTTAATGTCAAGTCAGGAGCACTTCTGTTTATGCGAATAATGGTCATTAAAGTTAAAAGTGAAGTTACTACTTATTCAGTTATTTTCGTATATTTTCTTCTTAAAGCATTACTTATTTCAGAATACATCAATTGAGACAATTGTAAAACAGAGCAAATTGGCTGACTAATGGAGCTGTCCTTTACAGAACTCTCCAAATCAGTATTTAATTTTGTACTTTCTACAGTTAAATTTAATGTACACGCGATTTAAATTTCATTTAAAAATAGAATTTAATATTCTCCTAAATCATATAAATTTAAAGCTAAGGTCAAAAAATTCCAAACGGTGGCTATCTTGATCTCATTTGCTTTTGATTGTTTGAGCTAAATTTTGGACAACAATATGAAAATTATTCCAAATTTACTCCTTTATTCAGGCCTGTCATTTCCGGGTTCAGGGGGGTTAATTCTAAGGCTCGACCGATGGCATTTTTTGGCCGATGGGCCGATGCCGATTGTTGGCCGATTGTTCAAAGTCGGCCGATGGCCGATTTTTTCCCTCTTCCATTGGCCGATGGCCGATGCCGATGGCCGATGGAAAAAAATCAAACAATTGAAAAAAAAAAAATGCTTTTTATAAGAGATTTGATGGGTCATATATTCATTTCATTCTACTTCTTTTTCAGTCATTCAGATTTTCGCCTAAATTTCTATTACACTACCACTCGACAAAAACTGAGAGAGTGAAAAAGTAGTAAGTTGAGAAATCAGTCGTTCGCGTTTTAAACATTTTCTAGGATCAAAAAAATATTCAGTATATTGTAGAAACCTATGCAAGCTATAGCAGGATCGGGATACCTGCGCGAATTGGCGCAATAGCGCCAAAACAGAATCTTGACGCTATCCTGGCTCGAAAAGTATTATTTTTGACGATGTGCCCGAAAAACTACTGTCACAAAAGTTTTAACGAGCTGCGAATCAGCGATCGTCGAAAATTCACTATTTAAGTGCACTTATCAAAAAAGAAAATCCTCAAAAGTTTCATCTTCGCATAATCAGCGGTCGAGAGTCAGCTTTTATGTCAAACATTTGGAAAAAAAATCTGGTATGGGTCCCACACTACTCCCTTTTACGTGTAAATTTCTTTGTAGATGCCTTAGTGTTAAAATGGTGCTAGGAGTGAGCAAGATAGCAATTCGAACATTTCCACCCATAGTTTGCCACAAAGCAATGCAAAACAAATGTTTTACAATGATTCATTTTCTAAATATCGCCGATTTTAACATCATTCAGTGGATTTTTCACAAAATATCGCCAATAGCGCCAAATTGAACCCAAATTCAAAAAAAAAAAAAATCGCCAAATTTGTCGTTAACTTGGCGACATGTCGCCAAGTTGGCGTCAAACACTTGGCGACCAAAAGCTTGGCGATTTATCGCCAAGTGGTCGTGCCAATTCATCTGCATTGAAATTAACACTGTTTTACCCCAAAAAAGGGGTAAAACATCCCCTTGGGGGCATTCGAATGCAACCACTAGGGGAGATGCACAACTAGACCATCCTCAGAGCCTACATCCCAAGCTAGACCCTAGCAGCATAATCTCATCGGCCGATGATCGGCCATTCATCGAAACCCGATGAAATTTTTTCGGCCGGTGATCGGATTTCGATGAGTTTTCATCGGGAATTGCTCCAATATGTCTCATCGGCCAATCAGAATCCGAGCAGCAAAATCCGATGAGTTTACGATGAGATTTGGAGCAATTTACGAGCAGTGCAGTCCCGTGCCGATGAATTTAGGATCAATTTTGGATGAAAATACGATGAGAGTTGGATCAATATACGAGCAGTGTAGTTCCGTGGCGATAAATTTTGGATCAAAATACGATGAGAGTTGGATCAATTTAAAGAAAAAAGAGAAAAAAAAGAAAAAAGAGCGCAGTTTAGTTCCGTGGCAGTGAATTTTGGAACCTCTTTTTTATTTGCCAACTCCAGCATCGAACCCGAGTTATCGGCGCGGAAAGCCAACGCTCTACCACCACGCTACCGAGTCTACGAATAATGAGACCAACACTGCATATTTAATAAAAATTTGAGATTGGGAAAATTTTCATCAGACAATTTGATCTTTACGACCTCTTTCCGATGAAATCTGTAGCTTGGCATATTTTCATCGGGAAATTTGATTGGAAGTATATAGTTTTCCAATAACACATAGCTCGGTTAATTTTCATCGGGAAATTTGATCGGAAGGATATCGTTTTTCGATGGAATATAGCTCATCTTATTTTCATCGGGAAAGTTGATCGGAAGGATATCATTTTCCGATGGAATTTTGCTCATCTTATTTTCATCGGGAAAGTTGATCCGAAAGATATCGCTTTCCGATGAAAAGTAGCTCATCGAAAACCGTGCTCGGATACTGATCGGAACGATGTCGTCGTGCGTTACGGGATCAGTTTACGAGGAGTTAGTTGATCGGCCGAGCAAAATCCGATGAGTTGATGCTACTTGGGGAAGCTTCTACGGCATATAGTTTTTGAGTTATGCGACCCACATACATACATACATCCGCACACACGTACATACAGACGTCACGAGAAAACTCGTCGTAATTAACTCGGGGGTGGTTGAAAATGATTTTTCGGCTACTTATATGTTGGTAGGTACATATGCACGTGCTGACAGGTCGAAAAAACTACTGAACATTCATTCGGGGGTGAGCAAAATCAAAATTTAGACTCAAATTTGAGTGATTTTTTTTTTCGCGATTACAATACTTCCTTTACTACGTAAAAGGAAGTAAAAAAAAGAAAGAACATTGCAAAAATTTTCATACAGCGCAAAATTGAAGATCGCAGAGTTTTGCGAACGGAATTTTATGCAAAATTTATGCAAAAATCTTTTTATGCAAAATTTCGGAAAAAAAAAAATAAAATGTGCAGAAAAATTTCATCCAGCGTATAGTCGGCGATCGTCGAAAGTTCCCGGTTGGGCACCGCTTTTTCTCTCTCATTTTCACTTAATTTTTAAGACCATTCAACAGTAGGACAATTTAAGGAATGAATTAGTAAAGTAATAGAAATCAATATTTTATACATTAATCACGTGCTTATCTGGAAATTGCATTTTAACCATCATCGCAATCGTTTTAATTCTGGAAATTTTTGATTTGTTTTGTGGATTAAAATTATTTTCAGAACGTTTTATTTCCACGATAGTTGTTTTTAAGCACATGCATAATGAATTTCGTGTGAGTAAAAGGTTTTCTTTTCTTTTTTTTTTTGCCTGTTATTCCAACATTGAGCATGTGCTTCGCCGAAATAAAGTGAACATGTTTATTACATTTTTTTTCAGCCATGTTATAATTTAAATAAAAATAACTGACTATGTAAATATGATGGCAAGTTTGGGGCCGTCGACATATTTGCAATTCGAATTTTTCAATGAAAATATCTCATAGAAAATCATAGAACAGTGGAGAAAAATGCGTAGGCAGCTGAATTATAATTGTAATAGAAAGATAAGGTAAAAGAGAGGAACGTCGGGGCTGATTTAAAGGATTGCAATAAAAGGGCACGCTAGCATTTAAAAGTGCAAAAGTAAAAGGATATGTATGAGTTTAGTTCAAGTGAGATATGGTAAATAATGCGCGCAATAAAAGTATCGTAGTAAATAATGGAAATGGTACATATTTATTATAATTCTGCATTTTTTATATGTTAAATCTAAAATAGTATAATCCTCCCTAATAGCGGATACATCCTAATAACGGACAAAACTTCAGTTTCCGTGACTGTCAGTCAGTCGGAGGTTTTACTGTAATTCTAAAAACTCTCATCTAAGTGACCACTCGGAAAGTCTGCTGCAGGTTTGGAGTAATTGCTGATTACGTAATCGTAATCCGAGTAATCGATTAAATTTTTTTGTAATCAAAATCATAATTATAATTTGGAAATGGGACACTCGTAATCGTGTAATCGTAATTTCAATCAAGAGTATTTCTCGTGTAATCGTAATTGTAATCTTTCCTTCAATAATATTTAGCCTTGTTATCGTGCAGTCTGACTTTTTTTTTTTTCAAAATATTTTCACCTATAATTTTATCTTAGTTTATGCTTTATATTTTAATGCCCATATTATTTTTCTCAATAGGTATACAAAATAAGGAAAAGTTGTGTATTTATAGATTTTTTAAACATTTTTTCATGCTTAAAAAATGTTAAAATTTACTTGAAGATTTTATAAAAATTTAGTTTAAGAATTTTATTTTAAAGAATTTTATAGTTCCAATATTAATTACATGTAGACAATTTATAAATTGTCAATTTTTATTTTTCGTGATAATAAATTTTTACCAAAATAAATAGATAGTTAATTTCGCAGAAGATAATCAAAATATTACTTGCTGTTCAATAACTGTATGATATTTTAAAGGAAGTTTGAATTCTACAGGCTTCGTTTTCCTGCCACTTAACTAAAAAGGTGCATTGAAACTTGAGCCCCCTAGCGAAAATTGCTGGATCCTCCTCTGTATATATAATATATATTCCCCCCAAAGCTGTAATCGTGTAATCGAAATCACAATCGGCATATAATAATCGCAATCAATGACATTTTTTACATAATTTCTAACCGTTGGCTGTAATCGCAGTTACGATTTGGCAGAGGACTAATCGTAATCATAATCCCCAATTTTTCATGTTCGTAATCGTAATTGACTCCAGTATAACAGTATATTCCTTAAATTTGCTGAAAACAGGATCACACAAACACTTCAAAGACAATAAATCCGATAATATTCAGAAACTCACATATTTAATTATTATTTTTACTTTAAAGATTGTGCTATCCTATCTCTTCTTCGCACATTCAATACAATTATAATTCATTAAAACTAAATATAATACGTTTTTATGCTACAAAAGCATGAACAATGCTTCTTTTACGCAAAAAATATTGAAAATTAAGTTAGGAAAATGACTAGAACTTTTTTCAAAAATGTTGGTACTGAAATGTGTATATTGTGCAGTAGCAACAAGAAAACGAAAAAAAGCCACTAATTTTATTCTTTGCAATGATAGAACACACCTTTAGGTTTGTTTCGAATGCTTCGATTATTGAATATGACATCCGCCTCTTCATAGAAAGCTACTAAAGTAAATTCATGTTTTGCACATCTTTTTTCCACATCTGATATTTTTCTGAGCTTAACAACTTAACTTGGGAGTCAGAAATTATTTCTCACTTTTCTTTCTGCTTAATAAGGGATTAAGATGATTTTTAAGTAGCATAATAGGGCTGTAAATGCACTTAAAAATAAAGTTATGTTTGCTTTTCAGTGAAATTTAGGTTAGGAAAATGACTAGAACTTTTTTTCAAAAATTTTGATACTGAAATGTGTATATTGTGCAACAGCAACAAGAAAACGAAAAAAACCACTAATTATATTCTTTGCAATGATAGAACACACCTTCAGGCTAATTTCGAATGCTTCCATTATTGAATAGGACCTCCGCCTTTTCGTGAAATGCCGCTTAAGTAAACTCATGTTTTGCACAAGAAAAAAAATGCTTGTCGTAGTTTATTCAAATTTTATTCAAACAAAATTATATTATATAAATTTCAAGTATTTTTTTATTAAATCCTCATACTTTCAGCAACATATCTGAGAATTTTTGGAAATATTGAAAGATTTCTGCACCCGTCACAATTTACTGAAGAGATACGTATACATGCAGATTAGGCTTAGCGGTTGACAGAAAATGCAATTTTTTGAAAAGTTTGACGGCCTATAAGACAAAAACCAGATCACATATGGGAAAAAGAATTCATATGGTTACTTACCACCATAAAAATAATAAATACACCAAGTTTTATCAAAATCCGAGGACATGGGTTACATGACCGGGTGTTCTGACTTGGAATGACCCTGTTATGAAACTTGAATCGTTCTCGCTTTGGCAGCCAATAGCTACAGAAAAGCACCATAGTATAAAGCGTTGTTTTTAAATGCTTTTCAAGGTGTTCTATTAGGAGTTTCTATAATTTACAAATCCAGACTCTTTACATTCTGACCTTATAAAGCCAGACACCCAAAAGCTTTCATAAGGTAAGCATATTTACTAGAGATGGGCCGAAGCTTCAGTCAAGCCGAAGCTTCTGCCATTTTACTAAAGCTTCGGTCTGGTCGAATCATGAGATGTGCTTCGGTCTATAATAACTCATGTTATATGTTTTCATTTTACAACTACAATTCCATAAAATATTGTCCTTTCATCTATACACTATCATGTAATTAATATACTATGCACTATTGTACACTGTACAGTATACTAAAACAGAAGAAAATTATAGTTAAATAAACTGATTGTGTGCATTGAACCCTTGGAATAGAGCTGTTTACCATTCAGAAACAATTCAGAAACTGTTCAATAATTAACAGTATGTTATATTTAACTCGAAAATTCTTATGAAATAAATATAATTAATATTAGTTGAGGATTCCGGGCTGTTGTGCCGTGGTCTGAATAGCTTTAATTCATACGTTTCGATCGCAACTGCGGCGGTCATCTTCAGTGGGTGTCGTTGATTAATTTGGCGACTGATGCGAAATTTCGAACTGCTGCAAGATTTTCTTGCAATTTCAGGGCAGCTAGATTAGCTTCCTGCAGCATGTTGATGCATAACGTCCCCCCTCTCTAACTTTTACCTCATTCTGAAGTTTTTTATTTGATATAATTTAATGTTCATTCGATTTCAAGACACACCGCGTACGTGGCCCGGCGTTGCACGGGCACTTCGTGCCTTGAAAGTAGTGAACAAAATTTCAAGAAACTACTCCTCGCCAAGGCGGCTCGTTAACAGGCGCTTCACGCCTTTACTTTTTTCCTATATAAAAAAATCCATTCGAATTATTGAGATGCTTCGCTCTTTCAAGATGGTGAGGAAAGTTTCAGTAAGTTCAGCTCCCTTAAAGGAAAAAAGCAGACATGGATACTCAGTTTTTAATTAAGTAGATGGCTTTTGAACAAAGAGAATGTTTCAAAATATTACAAGTAGCTAGCAATAAAAATATTACGTAAGTGGCCCGCTTATGAGTTTCGTGTTTGATTTAGTTAAGCCTTCATTCAAAATGCTCATTATCATTGTTATTACTGTTTCATAGCAACCACGTTTCAACAATGGATTTCATATTTAATCATTTATTAGGCTTAATCGCTTTAAATTTGACTACTTATTAATTGATATCTTCGCTCATCAAAATCGTATAATTATATAAATTGAAACTAATGAAGCCTGAAAAATTACTTATCTATCGGTACCTGGTTCGACTTTCAGTTCATTGGCGGTCAGGAGAAGGAAGCGTGACATAGAAAGAAAGATAGAAAGAAAGAAAGAAAGATAGTTAGAAAGATAGTTAGAAAGATACTCAGTTTTTAATATAAGTAGATGCTTTTTATATTCCAAATATAATTCAACCGCGACGAGATGGCCGGTGTCAATCAAATGAGAAAACGAGTCCATTCCATAAAATAGGTAGAATTTCTACCCACTCAAATTCTTCCATCAATTGTGAATCCCATTCCTCAATTTACATCTGCGTATCACCCCTTCCTAAAAATGGACAGTCCTAAAAAAAGGAGGAGTCATAGGCCATCTCTGCGAAGTTGAATTATAATGCTTATTCTTATTTCAATAAAAAGAAAACAAATGTGTTCTTTTTTTGTATTACCAGTACACAATAAAAATAAATATTTTAATTATTGAATTTATCTAAACTGAATCATTACGCTAAAACTGTTGAGTAACGCTAAGAATATTGAAACATATGGAGTATAGTATAGTATTGCATGCATTTATTACATGTTAAGTGCTAAAAGTTCAAATATGTATAGAGGCCGAAGCTTCGGTATTCGGCGCTTCGGCCAAACCCAGCTTCGCGCTATCTCTAATATTTACATCATTTTATTTTACGTTGGAGTGTTTGATTGCGCAAGGACGGCGTGCTATTGTAAGGTGTAACTCCTAATACTGCGTTTTGAAAAGTATTTAAAAATCATCCTTTGTAAGCTTAAATACACTTACTTTTTATCCAACTGTAGGGTATCGAGCGCGTAAAATGTCTGGAACTGTAAAATGAAACTTCGAAGAGTACCTCTGACAACATAGTAAAAAAAATCACGTTTCATACTGTGATTACTTTGGGCAGCAATTTTGCACACCTTTGCTTCCTGTATCTGCCAAAGATAGTGCGACAGAAGTTTCAAAATAGCGAATCATTCTTACCTATTGTAGTGTGCTTTCACAGAAAAATTTTGGGCCTTTATACTATGACGTAGGTTTGACGTTTCCGGGCTTTTATTTTATCAAAAATTGAAGAGTCTACAATTTTCAAGGTATTTGATTTAATGTTTTGTTCGATTTGCATTCTAAGATCTTTAAGAGTAACTTTAAACTGTTAACTTGAGCACAGTTGTGAATATTTTAAATGGAGCTAAAAAGGTGGTAACTTTTCAATGGACCCTCATAGAAGCATTCTACTGCCTTAGAATCAAATTTGCACTAATTGTGGCGTATTTCGGATCTTATATAATGTTAAGAAATCACTTATAGTTCTGAAAATGTGTTTAAAATCAATATCTTAAATATATAAGCTTTAAAGGTAAAAATGAAGCTAAAGACATAGATCCATACATTATACTTTAAAAAATAGCTAATCTTTTGCAATTTATTTTAGTATAATCCTTTTATATTTTTATTTTTTTGTGTTACACTCACTATATGTTTAATCTTTTGTTGCACTTATGTTTCAATTTGATATGTTTCATCGTAAAACAAGAGCACCAGTTCAAAAGCATAAAAACATTAGGAACAAAAATCTTCAATTACGATATAATGATCTTAATAATTATCTTGCTATATCATGTAACTTAATTCATGGAAGGTTATTTTAAACTGACTTTTATCTTTTTCGTTTTGTATCTTCTTCGAGTATTTTATTGAAATCAATGTCATTATATATATTAATGAAAAGGGAAAAAAAATACTGAAATGCCAAGAAGAAAACGAAAATAATGATAGCAATTACTTTTCTTTACTCGTCATTTTTCTTATATTTAATCAATATTTTTCTCAATATGTAGAGAAAATTACAACGTTAGTTAGGCACAAATAAGCAGGAAAACTGCAGACACGTGTTTCGGCGTAACAAGGAACACTTTTTTTCAATGCAGTGCATTCATAAGCTCACAAAAAAGTGTTCCTTGTAACGCCGAAACACGTGTCTGCAGTTTCCCTGCTTATTTGTGCCGAACTAATGTTGTAATTTTCTCTACATCTGTAGCACAAAGGTATTTGTAAATTTTATTGTTCCCAATAATATTTCCCTGAGAGCTTTTTTAGTCATTTTGTTAACAAAAAGAAAAAAAAAGCCGTAACGTTATTTCTGTAAAAGAATTCTCAAACGATCTTCCAGTAAAGCTATTCCGCCTATGCTATTATGGATCTCTGGTGGCTTACGAAGAATTCATTGTTATCGTTGCCATTCCTAAGAACACAAATCCATCACATCCTTAATGAGTCGGCTGCAATGTCCAAGTGAACTGAACATATGAGACATTAGGGACGAATATATTGCTGCAATCTAACCGTCTCGAAACGAATCGCTGAGCAATAAAAGAAATTTCGTGGTGTTCCAGACAACTGGATTTTATTGTCAGGTGTTACAAAACAACGCCCACGCGATAAAAGAAAAAAAAATGTAAGAATCCTGTTTTATGTAGGAAAAAAAAAGGAAAAAAGAGCAATGCTAACTACTCTTACTACACCTATGTGAAATTTGGTGTTTTTTATTCTAGTGGATTCCCCCCCCCCCTACTTTCAGCTTTAGAAAAGTTTTGTACCTGTAATTCAAAACCGTACCTTTACTTAAATTTGTTTTCTTTTAATTCGATAATCTTACAACTGTTTAAAATGTATTTGTAATTTAAAAATACTATAGTACATTTTTACTTTCGGTTGTTGCAGTTATTAAATACTGTTGAACTTTAGAAGTTCAGTATCATATACTTAAGTTACTTTTTTCCAGTTGATTTAAAAATGTTTCTTGTACTTCATTAATATTTATTTTCATGTATTCAAACTGTTTAAGTTGATTTTAAAGTAGTCTAACCAAGAAACTGCACTATAGTGGAAGAATAAACAAAAATAAATAAGTAGTAATCTAAAGAACATTGTAAAACATGTTTCTGGTCATATATTTTGCCCTCATGATTGGTTGTCTGTTACTTTATATATTAATTTCCTTTTCATACTGCTTAATGGTATTTATTTAAACAATTAATTGGAAATATATATATTTTTAACAATGGCAATACACTGTATCCATTTTTAGCCTACTTTCCCGTTTAAAACAAAAGAAAGACGAAAAAAGTATTAAAAGTAGCTTAATGCATCTAAAAAATATCGCCAAGTCCAAAAAATATCGCCAAGTAAAAAAAATATCGCCAAGTCCAAAAAATATCGCCAAGTAAAAAAAAATATCGCCAAGTCCAAAAAATATCGCCAAGTTAAAAAAATAAAAAGGTAAAATGAATATCGAAAAATTAAAAATTTGAAAGTAGGGTATTGAGATGGGGAATTTGTGTGTCTGTCTGTCGGTCTGTCTGTCCCCCCCCCCCCTAATAACTTTTGAACGAACATTCCGATTTGTACAATTTTTTTTTGTTGGAAAGATCTCGGCGAGTACAGCTCATTCCCGTATTTGATTTTTCGATTTGAACAATTTTTGGTTCAACTTTGAACCGTTCAAACAACCTGTCCCGCGATGCTAACTTTTGAGTGAACAGTCCGATTTGAACAAACTTTTTTTTGTTCGAAAGGTCTTATCAAGGATACTTCATTCCCGTATTTACATTTCCGATTTGAACAATTTTTTGTTCAACATTGAACCGCTCAAGCAAGCTGTCACCCCTAATAACTTTTGAGTGAACAGTCCGATTTAAATAAACTTTTTTTTTTTGTTCGAAGGATCTCAGCAAGGATACTTCATTACCGTATTTAAATTTTCAATTTGAACATTTTTTCGTTCAACATTGAACCGTTCAAGCAACCTTTCCCCACCTAATAACTTCTGAGTGAACCATCCGAATGGAATAAACTTTTTTTTTTGTTGGAAAGATTTCGGAGAGTACAGCTCATTCCCATATTTGATTTTTCGATTTGAACAATTTTTAGTTCAACTTTGAACCGTTCAAACAACCTGTCCCACGATGCTTTCAGAAAAAAAATTTAACATTAGCACCTACGGGGAATTTAAGTTGAATGTTGATCCTGAACTTAAAGTCGGATTTCCTTCAAACTAACTTGGTAAGAAAATGGTTTTGATAAATAATGTTTGCAAAGTACTTTTCTGAGTAATCTTCTGTGAGGACTCTGATTCCGACTCCGACTCCGCAAACATGGCGGAAATGCAGGCTCAGAAAAAAATGACTGACTGTGCAGACGATTTTTTGTTTATTTATTCATTTGTTTTATTTTATTTACTTATTATTATTTTTTTTGGCAGACGATTTTTTTTTGTAATAAAAATGTTTCATTCACAAGGGTGTTTTATTCTTTGTTTGTATTTAACAACTGGCAACGGATTAAAAGTGAAATTCGAGACATTTTATCAACGGACGAGTTTTTTTTTTCTTTTTTTTTTTCCTTTCTTTGATAAAATGTGTTTTGATGTACTTTGTACTTTTAATTTTTTTTTTTTTGAAAACAATTGAGGAATTTTTCTACGGAAGAACTGTAACAGTTACATTCTTTAAAAGGTGCGACAAAACTTTATTTATTCATTTATTTACTTTTTATGTGTCTATTTCATCTGATGAGAGGGGTATATTTTGCTTTTAGAAATCAGCTTTAAGTGCTAAAAAGGTATGTTTGACATAATTTTTAGTCTCAGATAATTAAGAGAACAATGATCAGATGCTAGAATGCCGATGACCATGTACGGGAAAGTAGGCTGGTTTAGTTCTTGACAGAACTTCTTGTTTATTCTGTTTAAATCGCGTTGAGAACAGAAAATCTTCTCTAAATGGACTTTGAACTGATTTGATATTCTCTACTAATTTGATAGTCTTACTGCATGGTTGCCCTCAGATGAAAATAATTATGTGCTACCTATTTTTAAGAGTTTCTCGTTTTGTTTAAATGCGGCCATCTGTATAGGTATAGTAGGTTGGGTCGAAAAAATCGATTTTTTTATTTCGGAATCGCGTTACCCATCAAAAGTTGTAAATTGGTACTTAATTGGGGAAAAATTATAAACAAAATCTAAGTTGGCATCCTCAGTTCGCGTATGAGGCTGAAAGTTTGAAAAAAAGAAAAAAAATGCTAAAAATAGAAATTTTCAAAATAAAATAAATATCTTTTTGTCATTTTTTATAATGCAACAGTCATAAATTGTTTTGCGTAGGTTGAACCTTAAAAAATATTTTGTAACTTTTACATAAAATTTTTAGTTCGCGCAATACGCCTTAAATTGGGCTAAAATTAAGACCCAAATCATGTCGTATGCGCGAACTGAAAATCTTATGTAACAGCTATACAATATCTTTTTCCATCCAAAAACGCTATGTACTTTCAATTTATTTGCTGTTTCATTATGAAAAATTACAAAAAGTAAAATTTATTATGTTTTGAAATTTTCCCTTTTTAGCCTATTTTTTTAAACTTTCAGCTTCATGCGCGAACTGAAGACGTCAACTTAGATCTTTTTTTATTATTTTACCCCAATTAAGGATATCAATCAACAACTTTTGAGAGGGGGGGGGGGGTAACGCGATTCCGAAACAAAAAAATCAGTTTTTTATATATGTAAGATCATGAATAGTTGAAAGGTACCTAAAAATAATTTGTCGCTTTTAAGACTATAACAATAAAATTTCTTGCGTTGACTGAACTGATTGAATTTCTCGCTAATTTTTTCATACCAATAAGATAATTCGTTCCCTTTATTCATGAAGTATACATGCTAGAGTAGTAGAACAGATTCGTCACTATAATCTACTGGATATGTTTTGCTTTTAGAAAAAATATTTTAACTGTCACAAAGGTATATTTGAAATGATCTGGTGTAGATTTCGTAGTCAATTGAAAGGCAGAACGCCACGGCTGTGATTAGAAAATAGAGCTTGGGAGCAATTGAAACAATATACAAACCTCTTGCTCTCTCTTGTATTTCGAGAGACATTCATTATAGGTCATTTTATTTAATTTTAACTGATAGTTTACATATTTGTTTCAAATTAAAATTGGTATCCTTTTGAGGTTAGTAAAAAATGGGTTTCCCATTTTATGATATTGTCCAGCACGGATAATTAAATAAGTTTTTAACGAAGTACAGAAATGCTTGGTTTCCGAATCAAACGTACCGAATTTGAAACGTCGATTAATAATAATAATAATAATAATAATGAAAAACTACCCGGTACGAGGGTGATATTAGTAAAATTTGGCAGCTAAATTCTTAGTTTGCTGGTTTTTTTTTTTTTTTTTTTTTTTTTTTTTGCCGCGTCTGACGTACCAGTGCTTTTTATGAGGGGACAAAGGGAAAAATTGCGATTCTGCAAGAGAATGTAAAAATTGTTCTCTCTATATGCAATGCAGAACACAAATCCGTAACAGAAGTGCGAAGAATGTCTCAAGCAAAGAAAGACCCACCCCATGATAAGGACATTTAAAAGTGGCAGTAACCTTTTCTACGCTTACTAAGGGAGGTAGCAAAAAAGTTCATTAAGCTTCTAAGCTAGTTCAGGGTTGTTAACGGAGTCACGTGGAAGTGTATACCGATTTTTTTTTTAAAACAGCCGTAGAAAAGTTTTATGTAATTTTTTAGTGATCGTGTCTAATGGTAGAGTTCTTTTAAAGTGTTCGAAACTTTCTTTACATTGTTATTACGGATTTAAGTTCTGCAGAGAAAATATTGTGTCTTCTCTTGCTAGGACTCAGTTTTGCACTTTGTTCCCTCATAAAAAGCGCAGGTGTGTCAGACGCAAGGGAAAAAATGCCGACAAAGCTCTAAGCTGATAAATTTTGCCAAAATCAAATTTGTAGATCTTAATTTTTCCCAAAAAGCGACTGTTCAAATTCGGTGCGTTTGATTCGGGCACCCTGTTTATTAAATCATTTCTTAACGGTAATAATCTATATACATAAAAGACAACTTTTGAAAACGTATGTCCGGGGTAATCTTCCAAACTACTGAACCGATTTTAACCATTTTTTCACCGTAGATAGCTACAGTAACAGGGAGCAGGATAAGCTATAATTTATTTCTAAAAAGTTTAGTTTAAAAAAGTTATTATGGAAAACAGTTAATTTTATGTCATTTCCCCATTAAATGATTAAATTTTCAACCCATTTTTGCAAAAATTTGGTGCTATGCAGCAACAATATTGATTGTAATCATATTGAAAATTTTGAACCAAGGCTTCTCTGGAGTAAGTATGGAATTTATTGCCTTCTAAGGATTTTTATATTTATCTGAGCCAACAATCGCTAACGGGTGAAATTAAAAAAAAAACTGATTTTGGCAATAGTTAGAGAATAGAAAGTGTTTATAGTCAAAAAAATTTCTAAATTAGGTACATAAGATGTTTTCACCTCACCAATGTTGTCACGAGGATAGAAACTAATAATGTGACTTATTTAACGAGCAATATTTGGAAATGGTTAATTTCAGTGCGATTGATACTGTAAATATATATTTATTTTAATATATACCAAGCTTATAACATTTCCTATTTACTCAAACATTATTTGTAGCTTGCTATTTTTTTTAGCTTGCATTATCTTTTTTATAGTTTATCCATAACATAGCCATTGTTTACAGAAGTAGCCATTATGTTTATAGATATGCACTTTAGTGTTGGGAAATTTATGAATGAGTTTCACTAAACCACCCTACACCCACAGAAACCCGGGCAGGGCCGGGTACCCGGCTAGTGATAAATATAATGAATAAATACACTTTTTTATTGACAATAAAAATGAAATAAACTTATCTTATACAAAGTCCATTTCACATCACTGAACAAATTCATCGGTGAAAGCCATTATTTATATGCCAAAAGGACAGCTAATATGTGATCCTAATGTTCAGAACAACACAGTGGACCAATTCATCTCATTCTTAAGTCGAAGTAAGCTTTGAATTTTTAAAATCCGTAGACCGTGTCACGAAATCACTGATATAAATGCACTAAACATGTCTTCAGTTCAGAGTATTTAGTTCAATAGCGATTGGAATGTCACTTAAATATTGGGTTTTCGCGAGAGTTTCTTCCTAAACCCTGGTAGAGTCGACCATCGGGCAGCTCAAGCTCGACTCTTCCTCATCCGTTTCAATGATGATGCTTGGGGCCTTGACTGCAGCTTTCAGCTTTGGCAACCTCAAGGAGTTCACGCATATGATCTCTTCCTCGTCGCTGGCGCTGCTTTCGTCCACGCTGGCTCTGCTGGCTCTGGACATATCACAAGAACTCTGGTCGTCGGACATGGAACTCATGTCCGTCTGGGCCATGGATTTTGAAGTGATGCTGGACGAGTTGGTAGGCACCATCAGATGCATGTTGCCCGCCTTGCAGGCTCCATTCTGGTGGGAAACTTGGAAAGACACGGACGGTAAGGTTTTGTTTTGGGAAGGTCCACACATGCTGGGCTGGAAACGGACTGTTGGGATTGGCTGTAAAACGAAAT